>JAFEMH010000304.1:822500-862216 GCA_022495995.1 Adenophora triphylla var. japonica | reverse complement strand
TCCTTTCGTTGAGGTGATTTTGAAGCGAGTGAAGCAAAGGATATACTTCTGTAATCGCCATGTGAATTTGAACTCTGGGGGCCTGTTCAGTGACTTTCTTTTTCTGACTTATTGGTTTTAATTTTGGATTTACTCCCCTAAGCCCACCAAAACTATCCAATTCTTAAAGAGGATAGGCTATTCTCATTATTTCTTTCGCGTCCGTAAGTATGAATATATATTTTCCCAAGGCCCCCATTAATTCAAGGAAAACTTATATTCTCCAAACTACCCTTCCCCACTCAATCCCTAAAATACGCTCACCATCCCCTTCTACCATCTTCCCCCCTCCCTCTATCCCCCTCTGAAACCATTCTATTCTTCGACTGACCTACAATAACTTTGCCTCATTCTAGTCCGCCTTCATACCCAGTTGTCCCTTTTTCTCCATGTTGGTCATCCTTCGAGCCCATCTCAACTTTAAACCCTAATGACCCGTCGGTCAAACTTCGTTCATGAAAAGCCCTCCCTTGCGAATGAGAACGGCGTAACACCCCTTCCTTCTTCAAGTGAGTTGTAGTCTCCAACCTCCCACGGTTGGTCTAGTGGGTATTTGGGGCCTAAGAGCGAGGCATATTATTTGGTCGAGGACCTTAAGTTACCTTCACAGAGCAACAATGCTAAAGGCGTTCTCGAATATCGACTTCTCTCTAATTTTTTCGTCTTTCGTCGTTCTTTTTATTCAATGTCTTTATTTCCTACTTATCTTAAGTTTTAGTATTATTGAAAGTTGTTGAATCATAGAATAATAACGAGACTTAGAGAATTTTATTATTAAAAATATTGAGTTTTGGGCTTAGACAATTGGGTTTTGTATTTAGATTGTTTGAGATAATTGTAAAAAAATGCAACAAATCTATTACTAAATAAAGGTTGAAGTGATTTTAGCAATCTTTCAGCCTCAAGCTCACCTACAGACCCAGGTCTCTTGACTACATTCAATTTTGTTCGGCCTTTTATTTATCAAGAGCACTTTATAACTGTTCAAATATCAAAAATGACCCTGACAATAATTGACACTTAATTGATGAACCATTTATGTAACATTTGAAAAAAAAAAAAACTCTTTGTTATCTTATCTGGATAAAGCAATGAATATTGTGTGATAATAAATGGTTCCACATTTAAACTTTCATCAATATATACGATTATTACAACTAACTAGTGCTACACCCGTGCGTTAAACGCACAGATAAAAAACTATTTCAAAGAAAATTGAAATTTTAAGAAATTACCTATGTATAAAAGTAAACATAAAGATAAAAATAATAATTGTTAAGACAATGATTTTCCATAAATTGATGATAATGTTAATGAATATTTTTGCATGATATATGGGTAGAAAGATACCTCCCAGTCTGTGCAAATTGGAAGAATGCGCTTCAAGTTACAACATTGAGCTGCATATATAGCTATTTCATATTTCATATCCATTGGTGCATCGGCTTTTGAAGTTTGCTTTGATTTTGCTGGTATCAACAGCAAGTGTGGAAAGATGCTTCTCAGCGATGAACATTATCAAGACACATTTACGTAATCGAATTGGTGATCAACTTTTAAATGATTGTCTAGTGTCTTTTGTTTAGAAAGAATTGTTTTGGAGCGTTACAAATGATGATGTAATTAAACGTTTTCATAGTATGAAAACGCGAAAGAGATAAATTTAGTATTTTCTTTGTTTGTTGTAATCGATTTAGGTAGTCATGTAAAAAAAAATATTTTTTTGAAGTTTTTGGGTAATGTAATTTGTGAAACTCCTCCATTTTGCCCCTGGGTCCGCCCTGATCTCCTTTTATCAATTTTTTGTCAAATGTCAACTCTTTAAGGATGACCTACATACAAAGCAATATAGTACTAGTATAGCGTAAGGATAAATGTCTTAGGTCAATAGGCAATCATGACAACAGGGATTTCTCAGATCATCTAAGAACATTTAAAGCTCACAGAATTAGAAGCAAATGCCCAAAAACAATGCCGGTAAAGCTTAAATCTATGAACAACCTTTGGTCCAGTAATTGGATAAAAATTATGAGCTACTCTTAGAACTCGTCATATCCATGTAAGAAACTCGTGGCACTGAAAACAAGGCCAGAAGGAATAGAAATTTCCCAATCTGAAGGCACCTTACCAAGCATCTTCCATGATGAGTTGTGGCCTAACTAGTTAAAAGATGTATTCCAGACTTCCTGTTTATTTGTTGTTAAAACTTATTTGAACTTATCTTTCATTTTCTGAACAATGTTTTATTTTTGGTGAAATCTAGAATTTCTATTTCCTTTCTAAATCAGGGTTTATTTGTGTTTCATTCAAGAATATATCTTTCTTTTCTAAATTAAGGTTTATTTGTGGTTAATTCAAGAATTGCTTAAAGTATGATAAAGTTCAAACCATTAAGAGTGTTGTAGTAGAATTCATTTAGAATTGGTGTATTGTTTAAGTACACTACATATTTGAGTATATTTGACAATTCAATTCCAAACCTTGGATTTGGAATTGGAAGATCAATTTGAATTCTGCAAATTAATGTTTGTTCACCCAGTTCCAAATATAAGGGTAGGTCTTGAGTTGTCAAACACACCCTTAGATTTTCATTTATTAAGTCAAAGTCCTCCAAGAGTTAGGTTGTCTCAAAGCCAATACATGATACATTCAACTTTGAAATGAACTGTATCGATGGCTGTCTATGGACGTATACTGAGCACTAATTCTTCTATTCCTTTTAAGGGTGTAAAATTTACCCTGTATATATGGAAATTGCAAATGGTTCAATTTCCCTTCCACCATAAGTTTATAGCTAAGAAGATAATTAAAAGGTGAAGGGAGAATACACTAAAGATGGTAAATCCATGTTACCCAAAGTGAATCAGCTACAAAGCAGGTTAAGAAAACTCCTAGGTTGATCGATGTAAGGTCACTGCTAATATATGAAAAGATTATACCCAGAGAAACTCCACACTGGATAGTTAAAAGTATTCATCTCTGACCGGGGGGAGGGGGGATTACTCATCTCTGACCGAATTGGTTGATAACTGCTCCTATACATAGAAAAGCTTGCACAACTTTGGCGGATAAGGATTCCCAAAAAAGAAAAATGACTCTCAACAAAGGGAAGTGAAGACCGAGATCTCAAGGGATCTAGAATTCTCCTCCATTAGAACACCCATAGACCATTATACAATAGCACCCTGACAAAACCTTGCCGTATCACTTACAACCAGATCTCTGAATAGAGTAAGAGCATGCTCTCAACATGAAGGGGAAACCCTGCTCCTCATAAATCCCAAACAAAGACACGCCCAAAGTTATTGAACCATTTTTGACCCACCAAAATTCAACATTTAGTTAGCTTGTCATATGATAAGTACAAGTAAATGTAGCCTTCACCAATCCATTGCCAAATCTAACCCGATCTGCCCTCTATGCCCAACCAACTTAAAGATGTTAATCATTTCTAAATCAAAAATTGATATGCTGCTGTATTTTTATAGACGGTGACAAATTGCTAAAAGTATCATAAAAGATGCTCTATTTGTCAAGGTGGTGACTTTATTGAGAAAATTCAGAAAAGAAAAAGAAAAATACTTTCAAGGAATAGAGGGAGTATTCAATAAAACAAGTGAAACTCCTAAGCCGAATGTACCAAAGAGCCAGAATTAATGGTCAAACAAATAAGAGAGATAGTGATAGAGAGAGACACGTGACAGAAGATCCCTGGTTCGGACTCGGAACAAACCGATTATTTTGAACTACTCTCCCGTACAAAAGAGTAAGGGGTACAATTGTATTCATGTATAATTCGTGGAGCAAACATTTATTTTTTCTAATCTCTTTCTATGTTTTAGTGATAACCAACTGCACCTAAAGCAATTATGAAGTATTTTACTTCATATTTGCAGGATTGCCACTGTCTTGCTTCAAGAATTCAGAATGTACACTTTGACTCAGCTAAACACATTTCCAGCACATTAATTGCATGTCGTTGCAGTAACCTGTCATATCCGAAAGGCAGAATTGCTGCTGCACAACAATCCAGGCAATGCTTAAGACATTACACCAACCAAGAACCAACACTGCCACCACTCACGGCCAATCAAAATAACCTCAATTTATGCTAAGGCAGACGTGTGTAATAGCATTCTCAATAGTTTACAAACACAAGATGAACTGGAAAAATCAACTCACTAAAACGTAACGGAAGATGAAATGATGAATACCTGGATCGGCTTGATTTCCTATGGACTTCAAACATGTCATCTTCTTCCATGCCAAGCGCTGCATGGAGTTGCCGAGGGCCGATCTTATCCCCATCAAAAATAAAAACTAAGGTCTGTACGTCTTGCTTGACTTTATCGGCGTAAAGCTTGAACGGCCTTTCAAACTTATCATCCTACAAAAGTATAGCAAAACAAAATTACAGGGTTGCATGTTGAAACATGTAAGCATAAAACAGAATTGTAGAATTGAAATTCACCAAAAAATCAAAAGAGAAGCCTTCATTTCTATAAACTTATAGATCAAGAAGATGAGGCAAACTATTCTAAAGGAATCAAGTCCAAGCTCAAACAGAAATGAGTATGTACTCCATCTAAAAATATGATAGCACCCTTCAATAAAATAGCGAGATTTTTCAAAGGACTTTTAATCAATCTGCATCGAGGCAACTAACGGCTTTCTCTAAACTTAAGTGTTGTTTGGGGTACTTCCCTAGTTTCTAGCGCTATACCTCAACCATACTAAAGAAAAAAGTTTCCTATTTTAAGGAATATGACCAGATTCATTAAAAACATATTTTATAGGCTACCATTATCCCTAAATTGCCCTAAGCAGTTGAATGTATACTATATGCCACAAATTCCAAGATCAACACAAACTACATCCAACGTAGGAGAACAAAAAATCACCAACCACCAAGAGCGCCTAATTTTACGACCAACCAAAGGTAGTCCTTATCAGAAAGCCGCAAGCCATAAAGACACCAAGAAAAGAAAAGGACACCATCAAGCTCCCATACTGGAACTACGAACAACATTTGTTAGGAGCCCCATTAAAGCTCCTCTAAGCATCATTTAAAACAAACCCTTCAGGCTCCTGAATACACCCACTGCCCACTACATCAAAAACCTCCACGTAACCCTACCAGAGTATCTGCACAGATGTCAAGCCCAAATTTCTGCAAAATTGTACAAAATATGAAATAATTTAGTTCACTTTGATATCTTCCAATTTTAATAATCTGAGAAAATGTTTTGTTAATAATATAATACCTTCAGGGTGTAATCTGCAACCACCCTTGTTTCTTGCCTTGTTGTTGCCGCAGCCTAAATCATTGGAAGCAAAATGAGAATTTTGTCAGTTAAGTGAACATGTTCTATGTACGAGGAAAATTTATGGAACTAAATGTTGGTCCTTAATGATAATCGATGTAAAAAAATTGTAATTACAAATGTGGTTCACTTCTAATAAGTCTTATGTAGCTTGTTTCTTACCTTCATGTAAACATCAACATCAGGCTTAATATTGGCCTCTTTCTCTCTTCTTGATAACTCAGCAAGCATAATTGACATCATATATTTTGTTAAAAATTAATGCACAAATGGTAATAGCTAGGTCTTTACATCTATCTAGCATTGACTAAATTGAAAATGTAAAAAAAAAAAAACGACAAATGTCTTTACTAACCATAACGTGATCCAACCCCCTGGCATCGGGCAGAGAAAGCCAAGGTTACTCACAGCCATTTCCCCTATATGGAGGTCGTGTACTGACTGATATAAGCAGCAGTTCTTTGAGGCACAAACTCTTTCATTCCATGTCCATTGTAAGTCACTTCTCCAGAGCACTATTTTACAAGAAAGGAATGTCTCAGTTTACAAATATGAGATTGAAAACGAATAACTCATAATATAGGAAAAACATTCAAGCAAATTTCAGAAGCAAAAGGCGGGGTGAAAAGGGGTATCTAGATAGGAGATGTAATTTGGATTACCTTGAGAAAAATGAAGTCAAATACTTGACCGAGCTAAAAAACAATACACTTATTGTTTTCTCTGAAAAATAAACAAACTTGAAAATACAAGTGTGAGTAAAATATATTAATGATTTTCAATTGCAACAGTCAAATGATACATAAAGACATCATATGTACCAGATTAGAGCAGAAATATCTACAAACCTGAGAGCATAGCCATTCCACCAAGCCTTTCGGAACGTCATCAATGATGGTATTCTTAACTTTGAGGCTTCTCCGTTTTCAGCAACACTTTCACTACCATGCTTTGACCAAGAGCTGACATTACAAGGAGGACTATCCAAAGTAAGTCAAACAAATCACACTATCAAGCTTTCTCAAAGAACTATGAGTTTATATCGCTTTAGTAGAATAGTTGTGATCCATTTACTAAGAAAGGAATGTCTCAGTTTACAAATATGAGATTGAAAACGAATAACTCATAACATAGGAAAAACATTCAAGCAGATTTCAAAAGCAAAAGGCGGGGTGAAAAGGGGTATCTAGATAGGAGATGCAATTTGGATTACCTTGAGAAAAATGAAGTCAAATATTTGACCGAGCTAAAAAACAATACACTTATTGTTTTCTCTGAAAAATAAACAAACTTGAAAATACAAGTGTGAGTAAAATATATTAATGATTTTCAATTACCTTGATCGGAAATGATACATAAAGACATCATATGTACCAGATTAGAGCAGAAATATCTACAAACCTAAGAGCATAGCCATTCCACCAAGCCTTTCGGAACGTCATCAATGATGGTATTCTTAGACTTTGAGGCTTCTCCGTTTTCAGCAACACTTACACTACCATGCTTTGACCTAGAGCTGACATTACAAGGAGGACTAACCAAAGTAAGTCAAACAAATCACACTATCAAGCTTTCTCAAAGAACTATGAGTTTATATCGCTTTAGTAGAATAGTTGTGATCCATTTACTAAGAAAGGAATGTCTCAGTTTACAAATATGAGATTGAAAACGAATAACTCATAATATAGAAAAAACATTCAAGTAGATTTCAGAAGCAAAAGCCGGGGTGAAAAGGGGTATCTAGATAGGAGATGTAATTTGGATTACCTTGAGAAAAATGAAGTCAAATATTTGACCGAGCTAAAAAACAATACACTTATTGTTTTCTCTGAAAAATAAACAAACTTGAAAATACAAGTGTATGAGTAAAATATATTAATGATTTTCAATTGCAGCTGATCAAATGATACATAAAGACATCATATGTACCGGATTAGAGCGAGAAATATCTACAAAGCACGAGAGCATAGCCATTCCACCAAGCCTTTCGGAACGTCATCAATGATGGTATTCTTAGACTTTGAGGCTTCTCCGTTTCAACACCACCATGCTTTGACCTAGAGTGACATTACAAGGAGGACTAACCAAAGTAAGTCAAACAAATCACACTATCAAGCTTTCTCAAATAACTATGAGTTTATATCGCTTTAGTAGAATAGTTGTGATCCATTTACTAAGAAAGACCCAATTCATGAGCTGAAGAAAGAAACACTACACAAAAACCCAAACCTAGAAGAAATTGAAACCCTAAATCTTAAATTGAAATTGTAGCCCTCAATTGATAGAAATTATCCAAAATTTGAAAGAGTTTCAATTCCAAAGCCCTAAATTTGTTAAGAAATTAGAAATTTAGGGACATGAGATTGGATTAAGAGGGAGAAAAGGTGAATGGAAAGAAGAGATACCTATGTCAAAACCGTCTGTGACATCTGCTGCTTTGATTGCGTGGTGATCGGAGTGTGGCGTCTAAGACTTTGATTATTCGACTTTGATTCTCTCTTTATCGCTGCACAAATAATAGTGCAAAAAAGAAAGCCAACCCACAAACTCCACATACCCATGGCAAAAGAGAGAAGAGAGAAGAGAGAGAGAAGCCAGAGAGAGAGAGAGAGAGAGAGAGCGGCACTATGTAAGAAGAGAGAGGGTGCGGCGACCATGGCAGAAGAGATGAAGAGGCGACGGCGGGCGTTGGTTGCAGCAGGGCGAGGATGTTTTTGTGAGGAGGGAGTGACGGTGGAGAGGGAGTAGAGAGAGAGAAGAAAGCGTATTTGATGGAATATCAACGGACTCCGCTTATTATTTTGTTATCAGGGGGTAATTTCGGGTAGAGAATTGTTATATAAACCCGTAAAATTGTTGAGTAAACCCGTAAAGCTAAAAACACCCCAAAAAATTAAAACAAACCCCTCACTTTTCCCTTTATACCCCCACTCACTCACACACCCACACCCACACCCATTAACCCTTTCATTTACTCTCTCTCACCCACACCACCCACCACCATTTTTAGAGAGAGAAAGAGAGAATCGGAGTTTGAGAGAAAGAAAAAAGAATAAATCAACTAATTTTTAGAGAGAAAGAGTGTAAGAAATTTCGATTTTCGGTTCGATTGCATTTAAAATTCTGGATTTGGGTGGTTACTATAGACCAGACGAACTTTTTAAAAATTTCGGCAAACCGGAGCCGAACTTTTTAAAAATTTCGGCCAGGGTGTGGCCGAACTTTTTCAATATTTTCGGTAGGGGGTGGCCGAACTTTTCAAAATAGACTAATTTTTAAAAATTTCGGTAGGGTGTGGCCGAACTTTTTCAATATTTTCGGGAGTGGTGGCCGAACTGAAGGCGAATTTCGGTCACTACGACCGAATTTTTGCAAAACGGAAAAAAACCAAAAGTTTAACAAATTTATATGTAGGAGAAAAGGGAGGTAGTGATTTTTTGATGTTTGAGAAATGAGAGTAGGAGGAAAGGGAGGGAGGTAATTTTTTTATGAAAAAAAAAATGAAGAGGGTGAGATTAATGGTGAAAAATGGGAAAGGTGGGGAAGATGGGTGAAAAATTGATTAGGGGGAAGGTGGGATAATGGGGGTATGAATTATGGGTGGAAAAGTAATTTCATTTGATGGCATAATTGTAATTTGTGCATTACGGGTTTACTCAACAATTTTACGGGTTTATATAACAATTCTCTTTCGGGTAATAAAGGGGTTGTATGAAGTAGTAACTGGTTTTGAAATGAATTTGGCCTTTATTGAGTTCAGAGGCTTGTTTGAACCGGAAAAAGCGGGTATACTAAAGAGTTTTGCATTTCAGCTTTTATTTAGTTATAAATTAAAAATAAAATAATTCATAATTAATTTGATTTGTTAACAGAATTTGTAAGCCTAACTAAATTCAAATAATAAAACATAATAGAGTCCAGTTTTATTACAAATTTTGCATAAAAAATAATAAATATCAGCTCCAAAATTCAAAAAGTCAGTAGTAGAGTAGTAGTATGTGAAAGGTTACTTTGCAACTATTTAAAAGGTCCGCTTCCTTTAATTTGAAAGTTTACTCCATTTCAAAATATGTACTACCGTTGGACATTGAAGTAACAGGGCACAATGACAATTCCTCTCTTTTTCGTGACCTCAAGAAAGGAAGATCGGATTAGTTCTTGAAGGTTATGACGTAAGTGGTCATACCATTATAAAATAGCATGAGTTTGCTTGCAACTTTTGAGCTAATAGATAAAGAGGTAAAAAAGCAATCAATTTTTTTAATTTTTTTCTTAATTAACTTATTCTGTAGTTTTTTTTTAAACTAATGTATTTTTTTCCTTTTTAGGGTGGTCGAATACAAGCAGCAATACCCACCACTTTTCCTAGATGTTTAAACCTTTTTTAAAAATTGAGTTCGAAAACATTTATTTTAAAAACACTAATTTTTTTTAATCTGGTAAAAATCATTATATGTTAACCTTTTACAAATTTGAGTTCAAAAAAAATCATTTTAAAAAATGCTTCTTTCAAAATCTAAATAGTAACTTTGATTAAAATTATTTATCATTTTTATTTTATAAAAAAATATTTATTGATTCAAATAAGACTAATACGTTGCTGAAATTACCGAGATCCAAGATTTCATAATCCTGATCAACCGTTATCAGCCCCACCCCTAAGGTAACTCCACTCCTACAAAATTCAAAATTTTAAGAATGTCATATTTACAATTTATAATTTTTTTACCACTTTAAATAATTTAAAATATCTGGAGATTGGGTACCTTGTCATGATCCCAAAGGAGTTTTTGATTGTAGTCATGGTTATGCAAGTAAGTAATCATATCGAACCACTTCACCAAAATCTAAAAAAAAAAAAAAAAAAAAAAAAAAAAAAGAAGAAGAGGATAAATCAATTAAATGGAATCTTGAGAAATGATCAAAAATGAAAAACATAAATATAGATTGATTAATAATTATACCAAATAGAGGACACCATAAATCTTTAATTGATAAGAACAGGGCTTGATTAGATTCTATATTAGAACACAAACAAATATGAGAGAGAGAGAGATTGTACTTCATGAAGTGTCCACTGATATTAGTAAAATATACTTTGAAATGATTAGTGATCAACTATATATTTTGTCATTTAGAACCAATACCACGCATAGAGATTGGAAAAGTTTTGACTTTGATGATTTATTGGCTGAATCAGGACCATGTGATGGTTCAATTTGCTCAGGAGTTACATCTTGAGGAAGTTTAAGTGGGGGAGGCAGCGGATGCTCCATATTTCTGAATTTCAAAGACGGTAAGAAACTCCAACATGAGTTAGGCTCCGTTTGTTTACGGAAAATAATTTCTTGAAAAATATTTTTCGGAAAATGAAAATGATTTTCGGAAAACATTTTTCGATGTTTGGTGAATCTTAAGAAAATATTTTCCGGAAAATATTTTTCGAAAAATATTTTTCGATGTTTGGTAGTTTCATTAAAGTAACTTTCTAAAGGTAAAATAAATACAAACAAAGGAAAATGAGGAAAATGTTTTCGAGAAAACAACTTCCTTAGGTAGAAGTAGGGAAGTCATTTTCCTTATAAATAAAACTCATTTTCCATTGACCCGAAAAATATTTTCTGTTGACTTCATTTTTCGGTGTTTATCAAACACTGAAAAATGGGGAAAACATTTTCCGGAAAATGTTTTCCCCCAAACAAACGGAGCCTTAGGGGGCGTTTGGTTCGGGAGAAAAAAATTAAAGGAATGAAATGGTCAATGGAATTGGATTCCTGAAGGAATTGGAAAGGAATAAAAATTGGTCAAACCTTGTGTTTGGCACGGAATGGAATGGAATTGTAATTCAATTCCTTGACAATTCATGTTTGATTTCAAGACAGAACTGTTGGAATAGAATTAATATTTGATAAAATATCCAGATTACCCTTTTTTAACTTCATGTAAAAAAACTCAATAATTTTGTACTCCCTTCGTCCCATTCAAGTAAAAATAAACATAAAAAATATTTTTACAGCAAATATTATAATTTAATTTATTTTGACATCAAATAATATAATATAATATATTATTATAATTATAATTATTATTTTATTTTATTATTTTATTTATTTATTATTATTATTTTATTATTATTATTATTATTATATTATTATTATTATTATTTTATTATTATCATTATTATTATTTTATTATTATAATTATTATTTTACTCCCTCCGTCCCAGACCAAGAGTCCTACTTTCCCTTTTGATCCGTCCCAGACCAAGAGTCTATTTCCTTAAATGGAAAGTTTTTCATATATTTATACCCTTATCATCTCCATATATTTACAAAAAAATCATTACTATTCCTCCCACTCATTCTCTCTCCTATTAAATATTATTAACTTTTACATTCTCTCTCCTATTCCCTACCACACATTTAACTTTTACATTCTCTCTCCTATTCTCTACCACACATTTAACTTTTATATTCTCTCTCCTAAAATTTTCTACCCACTTTAAAAAAAATTCTTAAGAAGCGTGAAATCCCCAGGGACCCTCGGTCCGGGACTGAGGAGTATTAGTTTTTATTAGTATTATTATTATTTTAGTGTATTATTATTATGTTATTATTATTATTATTATTATTATTTTATTATTTTATTTTTATTATTATTTTACTATTATATTATTATTATTATTTTATTATTATTTGGATTGAGGACAGAAT
This sequence comes from Adenophora triphylla var. japonica, assembly GCA_022495995.1. Taxonomy (NCBI): domain Eukaryota; kingdom Viridiplantae; phylum Streptophyta; class Magnoliopsida; order Asterales; family Campanulaceae; genus Adenophora; species Adenophora triphylla. Next base: position 850,140 of record JAFEMH010000304.1, on the reverse strand, counting down.
AATAATTTAGGTTTGTGTCCAATTGAATGAATTTGATGGAATTGATCATTCCTCCCATTTTTGGATGGAATGAAAATCCATTCCAAATAATAGAATTTCATTCCTTTTGGAATGGAAAATTTTCAAAAAAATGAACCAAACATATGCTCAATGGAAAAGTCAAAAGGAATTGTCCATTCCATTCCCCCACTTTTCCTCACTTTACCACGAACCAAACGCCCCCCTAAGTGTTTTGTATTCACAACACATACTCATATTTCTTTAAATATTGTTTTATAATTTTCATTTAGAAATATTAATTGTAAATGTCATTTTTTATATTATATAGTATAAGTTAAAATTATTTGTCCAAAATTTATAATTTACATTCTAAAATGTAGAAAATATAATTGTTATTGTTAAGTCTAATAGGAATATTTTAGTTAATTTCAGTTATAATAACAATTTTTATTTAATTTTTGTTATTTGCCAAATGCTTTTGGCGTGCGTTTAACGCACGGATGTTATACTAGTTTAGTAATAATTACACAATATTTAAGAAAGGACTTTTCTATTGTGTGCCCACGGCACATGATAAGGATTAAAGATTCTCAGTAATGTGTGTCAAATTAATACTTAACCCATATTACAAGAGAATCTTTGAATAAATCTTTTAAAAGATTTTTTTGTAATGTGTGTCAAATTAATACTTGACACATATTACAAGAGAATCTTTTAAAGATTCTCTTGTAATGTGTGTAAAGTATTAATTTGACACACATTCTGAGAATCTTTTAATTATCATGCGCCATACGCACACAAGAAAAGTCCTTTAAGAAATATTTGACTAGAATGGTAAATGCATATAATACAAACCAATATTGCAATAATATTAGAGTGATGAATTAATGACCGTAAATAATTTATTAAAATATTTTGCAAAAAGAAAACACATATTGGCTAAGTAAGCTAGTATGTGATAGTAGCAGTCGACTACTTCTCAAAATGGATTGAAGTGAAGGTCTTAGCCAAGATAACTGAGGAAAAGGCAGTCAACTTCGTCCATGATTCCATTCTGGTGTTGCTTTGGGTTCCCACACACTATCATTTCGGATCATGGACTCCAATTCTCTAAGGTATTCACAGTTGAGTTGAACAGAGTAGGAGTTCGTCACATCAAGTCATCTGTAAGCAAACCCCAATGCAACGGACAAGCGGGGGCAGCCAACAAATTGGTACTTACAGCCCTAACTAAGAACCTAGAAGGATGTGATGGTAGATGATTGTACCAACTGCCCTTAGCCTTGTGGGCTGTTCGCACAACCACCCGGGGGCCAACCGGGGAAACCCCATTCGCATTAACCTTCGATTTTGAGGCTATGGCACCGGCTGAAATGGCTATCCCTACTATAAGAAATTCCAGCTACGAAGAGCAAGTCAACAAGGTCAATAGGTTCCTAGACCTAATGGATGAAAGAAGAATAGCTGCTCATATGAGAATGGTAAACTACAAACAAAGGACCAAGGCATATCATGACAAAAGGGTCAACAGAAGAGTATTCCAAGTGGGCGACTGGGTACTTAGAAAGATCGAAGCTACTGGCTGGAAGGCTGAACAAAACAAGCTCTCCCCAAACTGGGAAGGTCCCTACATCATAACTCAAGTCATTCGAGAAGGGACTTACAGATTAAAGACCAAGGATGGAAAAGAGCTCAAGCATCCGTGACACTCTGACAACCTACGGAAATACTATCATTAGTGTTAGTCTGTTTTTATGTAATAGATTAGTCTTTGTTAGTCTTTTACTTTTCTAGCAAGGTAGGATTGCAGTTTGATGTAATCAGTTCAGTTAATTAATTTTACTTCTTCAACATGCAAAGCAACTATCAAGACAACACTGGAAGACGAGGAGCGTCCTCCTCGGCCTTCAAAGGGATAAACTCCCACCATAACTCACCCAAGACCTATGATCGAGCGAGTTCCTCCTCGACATGGATAGGTGAGACCAGAAACCATCTAAAACCTATGTACGAGTCACCTTCCTCGGCATAAGGAGATGAAAAAGAAGGGCAAGCCAAACGTCTGGCCGAGGAAACACCTCGACCTAAATGACTTCACTGGCAATAAACATCTAAAACCTATATACGAGCCACCTTCCTCTGTATAAGGAGATGAAAAAGAAGGGCAATTCAAATGTCTTTCCGAGGAAACACCTCGGCCTAATGACTATCGATAGAACCATCCTAGACCTATGTACGAGTCATCTTCCTCATCATAAAGATGAAAAAGAAAAATCCAACAGTCATACCAAGGAACCCTCCTCGTCCTAATGACCCAAACAGGCAAAAATTTCCAAGTGTCTAAGGCCGAGCTAGCCTCCTAGTTTTTAGACCATCAAAGGTGAAGTACGAGGAGCCCTTCCTCAGCTTCCCCCAAAGTTGTGTACCTGCACATATATACAATAAGCAATTCATATCAAAAGCTAAAACAAAGACAAAAGAAAGGGATATTTCATTGATAAAAAAGTGAATTACATGGGCCCTATTCAATTACATCAAAGTGAACAAAAAGCAGAAAAAATTCTAAGTCCGCTTGTTCAAGAAAGGCTCCTCAAAGAATGCTTCCATCTCAACATCGGTGGAAAGAATGTTGACGTGCTGAGTTTGAGAGTCAACTTGAGCTTCCTTTTTGATTGGCTCCTCAGTATGTATCACCTCAGTCTCAACATCCATCTCATCCTTGATCTTCTCTATCAGGATGTTGATATTGTCTGGATCGATAGAAGGAGGAATCCAAGCTTCACGTTCGGCCTGAGCATCGAGGTCGAAAATCACCTTCAATGCATTATCAGAAAAAGGTACCAGATAGTGGAGAGACCGAGCTGCCTCATCGTACCCATCCTGACATATAAGCCGAGCAATAGCCGCCATATCTAGCCAGACCGTGTGACGTGTCCACCATAAGCCTCCTGGCCAAATGCATATAACCATCCATAAACATGGTGGCGGTCTTCTCGGACACGGCATCAACAAGGACAGGTTGTCTTTAAACCGGGCAATTGCACTCTCTTCCTTGGAAGGAATGCTTGCCTCCAGCTCCGGCCCTCGGCTCTGAGCTTCTCCAGCTCTGCCAGCTCGGCCTCCTTGAGCTTGAGGGCCTCCTTCGGCTAGACTGCCTCCTCAGCTCGGGCTCGTGACTCCTCGGCCACCTTCTCGGCCTTTGCCTTGGCCACTCTCTGAGCTTCCAGCTCGTCCTTCAACGACTTCAATAAGCCGGCAGCTGCAGCGACGTCGGCCTCACCCTTCCCAATTCGTGCCTTGAGCTTTAGGATTTGGTCGAAACAACCTTGTTGTGAATGTTCTCGTAGGAGACCATGGTGGCAATCTACATCATAGAAACGACGACATCAATAAAAATACCAAGTAAAGAATACAAGGATGGAATGACAAGGAAATTACCTCGCTTAGGATAAGACCCTTCCTGTTGGCCATGTTTTTCTTGCTTGGCTTGGCCTTAATCAGTCGATCAAGCAAAGCTTAGATAGCGCTTAAAAAAGCGCTATCTAAGGCTATTTTTCATTTTTTATTTTGTATTATATTTTTATTTTATTTTCCATCTGCACCTATTTCAAATTATTTAAATTATAACCAAAAAATCAAATAAATAAAAATTAATATAAACTAAAAGACATTTTGTTCAACAATAACAATCAACCTTTCATTTATTACACCAATAATAATTCTTACGATCATCCACAAGAGTTACAAGAGTTATAAGCTAACTAGTCTAACACCCGTCGAACGACATGAAACATTGACAAAATTTAAACAAACCAAAGAATGTCGCAGTCTAATTAATGTGCATCAAGAATGAAGACAACGTGCTCCCTTGTGAACAATGTCAAACATGGCTTCTATAAAGATCCGAGAGCTATGCGATAATGGATTATGCTCCCTTGTGAACAATGTCAAACATGGCTTCTATAAAGATCCAAGAGCTATGCCATAATGGATTATGCTTAGATTCCACTTCTTTTAACATTTCTTGAGCTATGGGCATCTTTATGGATGTTCCATTTGATTTCCTATTTGGAGAGGCCAGAGGGGCTTCTTAACTCGGACACCAACTGCACATCACCATACATGCAGAAACAATATCATGACTCAGTCATAGTACTCCCAAAACCATCTACAAACAATTAGGTTTATCATATCTCTGATAGAAAACTCGAGTAATAATTTAGGTATTTACCACTTTATCCTCCATTTGATCTGAGCTCATCATCAATACATCAGATCGGCTCCTAGACAGTGGAGAACCTGTCCAACAATTACTACCATGTCAAAAAGTGGCATTTATAAAAACAAGCATAGATGAACATGGCTCAAATGTTTAGATGAAATATGGAATTGAAACTGCTTAGGTTGAATTCCATTTTCACCAATCATTCGTGTCCAGTAAAACTTTTCAAATAGAGGACCTAGAACTATCACATCTTTGGACAGTGTTGCCTTTTTTTATTGTTGTCCAAGTACAACGGAAACTATTTTCTGGTTATTCTTGAAGCAGGATAAAGGCAGAAGAAAACATTCCCACCAGTTCAAAAAGATTAAGGCATTCTTACCTGCTCAGAAAGATAAAGGCGTTGTCGATTCTTGTAAGTTGCCTGCTCTAATTGTGGCCCCCATCTATATTAAGACAAAATACGTAAGAACTTTTTTTCCAACAACAAAAGGGTAAAAGGCTATCAAGCACATCGCTGTTAAGTATACAGTTAAACACATTGATCAAACTAGTGAAATTCTATGCGGCATGCCAGAGGAAGCCTCTCTCTATAGTTCCACTATAGTCATCTCTCTTTACTTTCTCGAATGTTTGTGTCACCTTGTGCGAGTCTGTGATGGCCCTCACCCACCGCACCCCCCCACATACCCAAAACACACACCAAAAGAAAGAATCTGAACATTATTGCTTCGGAAGAAGCGTGCTGGGCTTGTATTGACCCTGCCTCCATTAAGGTAATCTTGCTATAGCCCAATCGTTGTGGATCTCGCATATTTTGGTACTTGGAGTTAAGTTACTGTACTTGTCACTACTGTGAAAGTGTGAATGCAAGGTTAAAGGAGAAGCAAGAGCTTTTCTACATGCACTTTGTTTTCCTTCCCCCATCCCCCAGCACCATGCCCCCATGCATAATCCACACACACGTATAAATGTACACTTTTAATTGGCTACGGGTGTGAATTGAAGTTTGACTTGTACCTGAAGGGACGGAAACGATGACGGCCAGATCCTCTGAATCGGAGGGGGCCTTCTGGGTTTATCTCACATTCTTCCATACGGTTAAAGCAATCGGGAAGGTAAGAACCTTGCTGAGCTGCAACCTGCAAAGCCACCAGTAAAACGATAAGGATACATCTCTTGAATCTGAGCATCATTACTAGGTCAATGACTCAACATTGTACCTGTGCTGTTGCTGGAAGATTCTTCATCTGAGAATCCACTTGGGACAGAGCTGACTTGAATTCTTCAATATCAATGTCAATGGATTCTTTTGAAACATTCCCTTTAGAATCCTTCAGAAAATCAACAAGAGTACTCATATGTTTATTCTTCAAATATAACTCGACTTGGGATATCTTTCACAAATATCGCTAAGTGCTTCTTGAAACTCTTTAACAGTGAGTGTTCCGGAGTTGTCATAGTCTGCTTTCTGAAATATGGCAGAAACATCTTCCTGGAGACAATTTGCAATCAAGAGCAGAAGTTATATACCAGAAGCTCGTATCCTAATAATTTAATAATAATCATAATAAAATAGGGAGGGAGGGAGAGAGAGAGAGAGAGAGAGAGAGATAGAGAGAGAGAGAACAGAAGAAACGCCAAATACAAAAACTTTTAATTGTAAATCATTTAAAGAACAAGAACTAGTATGAATGCTCATATGCCCTGATAACAAAATCCAGTTCTCAAGAAATGATATAGATGGTTTTGGAAGGGTCAAATCAATTCTAGCTGCCTAGTTTAAGTGCTTATTCAAACACTTGATGTGAAGGAGGTTCCCCAGTATGTTTTAGAGTACATAAACTGGAGGCTACTTTCACTATTACGGTATTACCTATATGAAAGTTTAATTGTGAATCAATGAAAGAATAAAAATTGGTACTCACTAAGCTAACACTCTTGCCTTTCATGTAAAGTACAAAATACCCTCCTAATCACTCCCTACATTCCCCCGGGAACTCTATTTGGGAGCAAATTGGAGGAGGGATTAAGTTCCCAGCGAAATCATACATCAACAAAATTCCCAGCAGGGCCAACCTGTTTGCTTAAGTCATGTGAAGTAAAATGGAACATAATGTAAAGATTATTCACAAAATATAGACTCACAGAAGAACATACTGTATAGAAAAGAAGGAATCAGCACTTACGTAAGGTTTCTTTAGAAATGGCTAGGTAATAGATGCATTACAGGTACAGAGAGAAAGGTGCAGGAGGTGAATTGTGAGAACAATCTTATATACTCCCTTGTCAATTACTTGTCACCATTCATTGAAGTATCTCTTGCGGAAATCAAATATGTGTGAGAGCTTAGAATGGTAATAATATTTCATGCATACCATGACTTTCCGCTGGTTTATTGTGGCACAATCTCCAAGTGCATATATGCTACTAGTACCTTCAACTCGCAGCCATTCATCAGTAGCTAATACACGTCTATTCGTCTATGCACAGAGAAAAGACCCTTATCATAAGAGCTAATGATAGCATATCTTGAAAACAAAAAAGATCACTGCTCCGAAAATATTCAAATAGAAAACCTAACATGAAAGAAGAATAGAAGGCAAAGATCCATCATCAAGGTCACTTGGGAAAGAAAAGTACCTGACCAATCTGTTTCATAAAGTCCATTATGACAGGACGGGTCCCAATACCAGTTGACCAGACCACCATTCCATATGGTATAGAAGAGATTTGCCCAGTTTTAATTTCTTTTGTGGAAATATCTTTATCTGAGTCTTTCACAACCATTGCACCAGTTTTCAAATCAATGCCATCTCTATGGAATTTCTCCTCTGCAAATGTTGTTATTCTTTTGTCAAACCTGCAAATAGAATGGTCTTAATGGCATGAGGACACATGGTGGAAAAGAAGAACTGCAGGCATGCCTAGAGATTCAATACTCAAAGATCGAGGCCCATTAAGCTCAAACATCAGTGGTGGATACCTCCAACATTTGAATACGAACAAGAGAAAACAAAAATGCTAGTTATGTAACATAAATTTCTAGAAGCCTAAGATGTTGCACGACTTTACTAAAGACCCTCTATATAAGTAAAATAGGAAATAATGAAAGGTACATGGACATCGCTAAACCATCTTAATAATTCCCAGGCTCCTCTTACAGACCCAAGATATTTGTTCAGCATATCGTCATGAACAACAGTACGCAAGTAAGGCATTATAATGAAATGAAATCAAAGGAACTGCTGCACTGCATATCAACGTGAACAATCAACGATTAACCTACCAAATTCGGACCATCCTTTAAACATTGAATGTGCTCACTAACCTTACTGAACCGATTGATAAAGTCGGAGATAACTCTATAACATCCTCAATAATAATTTTGAATATAATGGCTAAAAAATCATTAAGAATTTCAAAAATGGTTTTCAATTTCAAAGCCCTAAATTTTAGGGATTTAGAAATTTAGGGGATTGAGTTTAGGATCAGAGGGAGAGATGACTAAGGGAGAGAAATAAGTACCTTAACTTGGTCTAAACAGCGTTGAACACCGGACGGAGAGGGATAGCCGAGCTCGCGTCGTCGTCTCTTCCTTGTTCCAACGTCAACCGGATGGCTCTGGTTGTCGGCTACGGGTGGCAATTGCGGTGAAATCTGAGGCGATGGAGAAGTATTCACCCGCAATCGCATGGAGGATGAAGAGGGCCGGGTAAGTAGGGAATCGATAGAGAGGGAGAGAGTGTGTAGGGATGTGGGAGAGAGGAGATAACGGGAATTTGACCAGACCACCAATACCAGTTGACCAGACCACCATTCCATATGGTAGACCACCATTCCATACGGCGGAGAAGTCACTTATGTCTTGTGAGGTCGATGTTTCGACCCACTACTAACATAATATAATTTTTTATGGATCACACACAAAAGAACGAATTTGATTCGAGCTAAATCTGGAATTTTTGGGAAAGGGCACGACTCGGGCCCATGGGCACGACTCGTGCCAGTGCAGTTTAAACGACTGTGTTTTGGCGTTTCAAGAAATATGTTGACTTGGTTGATTTTTTGGGTGAAGCACGACTCGTGACACTGGTCACGACTCGTGATGAGTCCCTGCACGAGTGCATCCATTGTCACGCCTCGTGACACGACTTGATTTTGGCTTGGGGTCATTCGTGATTGCCTATCACGAGTCGTGGCATGACTCGTGACTAGGAGCACGAGTCGTGCCTCCGACGAATTCTGGTCAAACCGCGTATTCCTTTGACGGATTGGAAAAGGATACTAAATGACTTCTAACCTATTTTGACTAGGGTTTTATATATGATATAAATACAAGTCCTTACAGCAAAAAATCATATCCTATATCATTGTTCTAAAGTTTATGAAACCTTAGATATTGATTTTGATTTTGAATCAAAAGGGCTTCCCAAAATTATTCCATAATTTAGGCTTTAATTATTGAATATTGATTAAATAATCTAGAGGATCATCTAGCAATCCACAAGAAGGTGTTCTTGGATTCGTTCACATGTGGATTATCATTAGAGGGTGGTTACGTTATCACCTAAGGCTTGGATCAATTCATCACATTGAAGATCAAGGAGAAGTTTGAAGATCTGATTCGTTGTCAAAATTCAAGGCTTGGATTTTGAAGATCTATTTTGTTAAACCACATCGCATTCGAGGTATGTAATTCTATTTCATGACTTTCTAATCTCTTTATGCTAGACGGATCATAGGGCTAGGATTTTGATGTTAAAATTAAATCTTCCGCTGCGTTTGTAACCCCAAAACCCAACAGTTATAGTATTAAAAAGTGTCATTGTTAGTACTAGAAATAGTGTCGGACTCTGTCAATGATAGTATTAAAAAGTGACAGTGCTTATATTGAAAAGTGTCGATCTTAGTATTGTAAAGTGCTAGCGTGTTGAATAAGTTTCATTTATTTATAAAAATGTCATCATGCGTTTTAAAAGAGTGTTAGCGATAGTGCTAAAAAGTGCTAGTGTTTGCATATTTTTATAAGTTTCCATCATTTAAAAAAATGTCATTGCACATTTTCAAATCACGTTTTTTTTTTTAAAAAAAAAAAATCTTAGAAAAAATGATTTTAATAAGATTTTGACAAATGAAAAAGTTAAAGGTATTTTTGTCCTACAGGCTACAATGTTTCACCTTCATTAAAGTTATAGTGTTTCATCTTCATATAAAGTAAAGTATTAATGCAACAACACTAAAATTTTGTTGAAATAGCTTTGTCGCTCTTGTAGTCATACCCCTTTCGAACTAGAGTCATTGATTTCGATGTAATGATTGGATGTATTAATGCTAAACTAAAGGCTCGTTTGGCTCACAAGAATGAGTGTGTGGGAATGAGAATGTCATAATATTCAGGTATCTGAAATTTGGGAATGATGAGAATTTAAAATTTTCATTCTCATGTTTGGTATGTGCTAAGTCTAAGTTAAGGAATGGATTTTAGATAGTCATTCCTGCATTTGTTTCACATGCCTACTTAATGGGTATATTTTTTTTCTTTTCATATATGAGGTAGTAGTTTAAAGTTTTCCTTCTTTTCATTAATTTAAATTTCTTCATACCTAATTAAAGGAAATATATACTACAGAATTAAGTTTGATATCTAATAAATTTCATTGATAAATTATGTCAAAATTCAATAATTAATCAAATATGTGAGTGCATAATAGATTAACTTAGAATCTAATTGATACTTTAATCAATCAAAATTCGATAATCAATCAAATATATACTTAGTTTTTAGGGCCTGAAATAGCCATCCTAGCTATCAACCCACATTTTTTTCGTTATCGTTACATGTCTCTGGTCTACACATTAAGTTGATACTTGATACTTCCTAACTGTTGTCCCTATGTTTCGACATTCACTTGAAACTTCCTAGATGTTCTCTCTAGGTAAATAAATTCACTTCATATCTTCTGGATATTATATATCAACACGCACCACATCACATTATAATACGTGCATTGGCTTAGGAAACATACAATATCGGGGAGCGGGAATACTATAATCTTATGGCTCAAATATGTGTGATACACATATCAATATTCCGATCTGTTTCTTTTAGGGAATATAATTTGATTGATAATATACCTCCCAAGTTTACCATTTGATTACTTCAAATAATGTTCAAGAAAAGATTCCCCTAAATCAGGTTTTCAAAAAATATAATTAAAGTTGGATGATACATTCCAAATTAAATCACTTACATGGTGAGATAGATCATCATCCATAATAACAACAAAGTTGGCCGACTAGTTAATTTAGTTAATCTACTATATATAATAGCAAATCTTTTTGGAGCTCCTAGAAAACTCCAAGTAGCACAACATCGTTGGCCAATCTTTTCATCATCACCAATTACAATCATCCATTTTATTTCAACTTAAAACAAAAAAAAACACAAAAAAAAAAAACTGATTAATTTTTCAATTTTTCGAAATCATCCTGTTTAAATTCAAACTACCATATATACTTTGAATTTTTTGTAAGCATCCTGTTTTAATTCAAACTATCATATATAATACAATAATTGAATGTCAATAAATCATATATATAGATATACACACACATATATATAGGTATATCTCACATGAAAAAAAATATTTAATCATTGCAAGTGTAAACGAATAACACTATAATAAAATTTATTTTATTTTCAAATACCACGAAGGAAAAAATGATAAGAACACTTCTTATGAGCATCCATCTCATTAGAATACTCCCTCATCCCAATTTGCACCTCCTTATTCATCATATGTGCCCATATATTTAGGTGACAACCGATTAGATAAACTTTACAAGTAATTATTAATGATAAGTCATTCAAGTTATATTATACATAAAGTCATTCAATCCTATCTAATTTGTTTTTGGCCAAAATTAACAAAGTAAAGCTAAATCATCAATTTGAATTCAAAAAATAAAAAACTAAGTTTATGGTGTAGATTTTATTTTTTTAATCTACAAAGTTTAATCCACAAATAAAGTAAAACTAAATCATTAATTAATTCGAAATAATGGTCTGTCACACCAATTACGCCAAAATTAATGATACTCTATAATTCAAAAATAAAGTAAAATTAAATCATCAATTAAATTCAAAATAATACTTTGTTCCACCAATTACGCTAAACTTAATGGTGCAGATTTTTCTTGAACCTAATAAGTTATTCCAAAAATAAAGTAAAGATAAATCATCAATTTGAATTAAAAAAAAATGGGTTGTCCCAGTAATTACACAAATGATGCTTTTTTTCAAAAAAAAAATGTGATAACTTCAAATCAGATAATTTAATGGTGCAGATTTTTTTTCAAAAATCAATTACGATTTTAATTTAGAAGATAACATCAAATATTGCATATTGTTTTTTTTCAAAAATAAAAATAAAATCAGTTATGATTTTAATATAGATAATGACCGACTAATTCTAATTTTTTGATACTAAAAAGGAAAATATTACCAATCAGTTATATTAAGTGATAATTATATTGTGATAATGAAGGAAAAACATATCAATTGAGATGTGTTATCTATCTAAAGTGTTAGTCAAATAGTCCAATTCTACTATTGCATCTTAAAATTAACCCGTCAATATATTTCATCTTCCCGCATATTTTTAATAACTTCTATATTATTAGTTTTTTGTGTTTAGATAAATTCTAGTTATGTTTGGTTATAAATATTTTGTTTTTGTTTCTACGCAGTTGTGTACACGGTTGAGTGGCAGAAGAGAGGTCTTTTTCATGCACATATTCTTTTCCTCAATCCACAGGATCAAGCTAAGATTGCTGAAGATGTAGACAAATTTATTTCAGCTGAGATACCTGAAAAGGAAGCTGAACCGGAATTGTACGAGGCAGTAAGAGATTTTATGCTGCATGGTCCATTTGGTTCTTCAAATCCGAAATCTCCGTGTATGCAAAATAATAGGTGTTCAAAGTAATTTCCTAAGCCTTTTAATGAGTGAACTATTGTAGATGAAAATGGTTACCATGTGTATAGGCGGAGAGACACCGGGACAACTATTAAGAAGGGTGAATGTAATCTCCACAATGGGTATGTTGTTTCGTTTAATGCGTATCTGCTTTTGAAGTATAGAGCACATATCAATGTCGAGTATTGTAATCAGAGCATGACTATCAAATATTTGTTCAAGTACATTAACAAGGGTAGCGATAGGATAACACTTGGATTACAAGAAGAGGATGAGGTTGAAAGGTTCATTGATTGTAGATATGTCTCTGCATGTGAGGCAGTTTGAAGGATATATGGGTTTGATTTGCATTATAGAAATCCACCACTTGAGCGATTAGGTTTTCACATGAAGGGTGATAAGACTATACATTTTCACGAAGGAGATTACATTGAAGATGTTCTTGAAAAAGCAGAGTCTGTTAAAGAATCCTAGTTTGTTAAGTGGATGGAGTATAACTGTGATAATGAAAACGGTCGACATTTGAAATACTGTGAATTCCCGAGGTATTTTGTGTGGGTAAAAAATAAACGTGAATGGCACCGCAGGAAAGATAGTCGATTTGCAATTTAAAGGATATATCATGTGCCGGTCGGCTGTGGGGAATTGTACTACTTGAGGATTATGTTGAATCATAAAGCCGGTTGCAAAAATTTTGAAGATTTGAGAACCGTTGATCATGTTATCTATAAGGACTTTAAATTAGCTTGCTATGCCTTGAGTTTGTTAGATGACGACAAGGAATATGTCGATGCAATAAAAGAAGCAAATGGTTGGAAAATGTCTGTAGCCTTAAGGAGACTATTTGCTGTCCTATTACTATCTAATTCCATGACTATGTCGCACGAGGTATGAGATAAGACTTGGGAGGAACTTTCCGATGACATGGAATACAACTATAGGAAACTGCACAATAATTCTAGTAAGTTTATCATCTGTAAATCTAATATAGGTTTTCATTTAATATTACATATAGTTATATATTTTCTCTAATATATAATGTAATTACAAGTGCTTATAAGACACAATTCTAATTTTTTTCAAACTGTAATTAAAGTAAAATATATTGGATATTTGTTATACTTTCAATAGTGTACTCCGATCGTATGGCGAAAATATTCACCACTCCATATGTCCTGCATTAATTATCTAATATGGATATTACATACATGTTTATGCTTTGGTTGAATATTTGAGATATAAAGTTGATTGTAGTACATTTTTTTAATTTGTAGTTCCTCCGTGTCGCACTACTTTGTTATCAATTTTATTTACAAAATATAGTTTTGTTATTGGTTAGAGAACAAATTTATTGGTTATTTATTATTTACAAATGAACGTACTCCCACCGTCTCACAGTAATAGTATCATCCTTCCCTCCCGCACTAATTTTCATGTAGAGATATTATATAATCATAATGCATTTTGTCAAATATATTGAGTTCCAAATTTTAACGTTTAATTTAAGGACATATATTATTTCGTACTCCCTATATGTTTTATCTTATATATATATAATTTGTATCCTTTAATTATTATTATATTAACTCTTGGATATATAATTAATTGCATTGTTTCGTAATTGTGCCAGGATTGAAACTAAGCGAAGAACAAAAGAAGAATCTTGCTTTAGCAGAAATTGAAAAGATATTGGTTTAAAATGGAAGTAGCCTGCATAAGTTTACAAATATGCCTAAGCCGATCGACGCTGCTATTGAGAATGCACAGAATAGGCTTATTTTAGATGAAACATCATATGATATAGAAGAGATGAATACTGAGCACGCCAGGTTGTATAAACAACTAACGGCTGAGCAGAAGGAAGTATATGAAGAAATCGTGTCAGCTGTCGATATCGAAAATGGTGGAGTATTCTTCCTGTATGGTTATGGAGGGACGAGAAAGACATTTATGTGGAAGACATTATGTGCTGCATTACGGATGCAGAGGAAGATTGTAGTTGCAGTTGCATCCAGTGGTATTTCTTCATTATTACTTCCCGGAGGTAGGACTGTCCATTCTAAATTTGATATACCTTTACAGCTTGATGAGACTTTCATGTATAGCAAACTTAAGCCAGGTTCTGATGAGGCAGAGTTACTTAAAAAAAATCGCTTATTATTTGGGACGAATCTCCAATGGCACATAAACACTGCTTTGAGGTACTTGATCATAGCTTGAGAGATATTATACGTGGCCCTGATAGACGGTTATGTCATAAGCAGTTTGGTGCTAAGGTTATGGTATTTGGAGGAGATTTCAGACAAATTCTTCCAATCGTACCTATGAGTTGCAGAAATGATATTGTGCATGCTTCACTATGTTCATCGACACTATGGAATGAATGCAAAGTACTAAGGTTAACACAAAATATGAGATTACAGGTGATTTTCAAATATATTTTGTTTAACATTATGTATTCGTATCAATATTTTAAAAGTTATAATAAGACTAAAATATAATTTTTTATGTAGGGTGGTTCGTCTTCTACGAATGTTGAGGATATCAGGTCGTTTGCAAATTGGTTATTATCCGTTGGTGATGGGACTGCAGATGATAAATAACAACTGCTTTTAAAATATAGATACGTATTTTATCTGTTGGTTATTACAACCTCTGTCTCAAAAACCTTACTACCTTTGTTGCAATTTATATATTATATTCGTCTTAATATTAGTAAAAACTGCTTTATAATTTTTCGATCTTCTCTCAGTTTTAATATTAATTTTTACTTCCTTTTAAGTTCATATTTTTACTAATATTTATTTATTATATGTTGGTTATTACTGCAGGTGATAAGAACCATGGTGAAGTTGAAATCAAAATATCAGATGACATATTGATAAGAGATTCTGTCAATCCCATCTCAGCTATCGTGGATTGCATATACTCGAAATTAATGCAAAATAAAGATGTTGATGGATTTTTCCAGAATCGGGCTATACTTGCACCAACAAATGAGATTGTTGACAGTATTAATGAGTATGTTATGTCACTCTTTGCTGGAAAAGAAGTGAAATATATGAGTTCTGACGCCATATGCAAAGACGAGGAATTTAACCAATCAGTTGAAGATATATTTTCAACTAAATTCCTAAACCCCGTCAAGTGCTCTGGAATACCTAATCACATACTGAAGCTAAAGATTGGATGTATCGTCATGTTTTTACGAAATATAGATCAAGCTTCAAAATTGTGTGACGGTACAAGATTGATCGTTACAAATCTAGGTACGCAAATCAATTTTGTTAGTATATAATTATACATTTATACAATTAATTATTTGATTATTGACATAAAAAATACTGTTGTTTTAATATATACTCCCTCCGTCCCGGTTCACTTGGCATCAAAAAGGTGGGCACGGTAACTAAGAAAAAGTAAGAGAGATAATTAATTAAAGTTGTGAGTAGAAAAGGTAAAGTAGGAGAGAGAATTGAGTGGAGAGAATAGTGATTTGATTGGTGTTGTGAGTGTAAAAAATTTTCATTTTGGACAGTGTCAAGTGAGGTGGGACGGATCAAAATGGAAATTAGTGTCAAGTGAAGTGGGACGGAGGGAGTATATATATATATATATATATATATATATATATATATATATATATATATATATATATATATATAAAACCACGTTGTCGAGGCGGTAATGTTGTCCGGAAAGAATGTTGGTAAGAATGTGTTGATACCGAGGATGATTATGTCACTTTCTGATACAACAAAATTCTCGGTTAGGTTTCAACGGAGGCAATTCTCACTGACCGTTTCTTTTGCAATGACGATAAATAAAAGTCAGGGTCAGTCGCTCGCTCATGATGTTGACCTTTTTCTACCAAGACTAGTATTTAGTCATGGACAATTATATGTTGCTTTTTCTAGAGTAACTACAAGAAAATTACTTAAAATGTTTATATGTAATAGTAATGAACAGTCAGATAACACGACTACAAATGTTGTGTATAAAGAAGTTTTTGACAAGTTATAATATATTATATAAAATTATCTTATTAATTTTTTGAATTATATTTACATTTAATTTTTACCTCAATATTTTATCCTCCGTCAAATATCGACGAGTTCCTCACTTGTTCTCCTAAAGATTAAAAGCAAGTGCGTAAAGCTAGTTAGTTCTGATGTCGGCATTCCCCATGGATGGATGGAAATGAGGTGAGGTTGGCCCCTATTTAAAACAGTATGGGGTCAGTCTAGTCTGATGACAATGACAATGCTTCTTTTCTTTCCATAAACACAGGTCACGTGTTTCGGATTTTTATGCATAAAGTCGGTGCTAACCCGATCATTTAAACCCATATCCGACCGACATAAACCTTACTCGATTCCATGTTTGACTGGACTGGGTCTTTTAAATGTCTCGATTAACAACAAGGAAGGGTCGATTGAGGTAATATTTTCAATGCACTAATGTGTTTTTTTTTCCTTGCACCAGCTTAGAATTAAGCCATATATTTTCACTTTTATTCGTGTAACATGACTTTTAATTCTAAAGATACTCGCAACTAACAAATCATATGATAAAATCTTACTCACTTTGTCATTTAGTGTGTCTCACTTATAAGTTACACTTTTTAAAAAGAAAATTTTTCAATACTTCTTTATTCATGAAATCCACTTGTCATATTCACAACAGCTATTCACTTACTATTCTCTATCCCACCTTACTCACTTTGTTATTTAGTGCATCCCACTTATAAGTTACACTTTCTAAAAAGAAATTTTTTTAATACTTCTTTATT
This sequence comes from Adenophora triphylla var. japonica, assembly GCA_022495995.1. Lineage (NCBI taxonomy): Eukaryota > Viridiplantae > Streptophyta > Magnoliopsida > Asterales > Campanulaceae > Adenophora > Adenophora triphylla. The sequence continues at coordinate 833,144 of JAFEMH010000304.1, read as the reverse complement.
CATGGGACCCACTTATCATACTCACAACAACTATCCACTTACTATTCTCTATCCCACTTTCTCTCTCCTACCCACTCACAACTCCTACTTTAATAACATTATTCCTTATTCTCTGTGCAGAACAGTAAATGGGTAAGATTTTATGGGTCGGAGGGAGTACCACATTAGTTTCTTTGCAATACACTCCCAATTTTTGTTTTAGAATAAGAATATAACCTTGTTATTAGCAAGTTTTGGTTATTAATTTAGCATCGCTCCTCCTAATATGTTTTTTTTTCTTGCAATAGCGTAGAATTAAGCCATATATTTTCACTTTTATTCGGATAACATGACTTTTAATTCTAAAGATACTCGCAACTAACAAATCATCTGAATCACAATATAAAAAAATTTATATGACAAGTCGAAACTATCAACTTCTTCCACACTACGTAATTAACCATAAGTGTGAAGGTAGAATTTTTAATTAACTATATACATATATTCACGATGTCCTAACAAAAAAACAATGAGAGGAATCGAATCCTAAACCTCACGAAATCAGCTTCCTTTTTTCTTTTCTTTTATAACGACAATAATGTAGTAAACATATTAATTTATTATTATGTGAAAAATATATATTTGTATATTATGTTAATCATATAGAATCATGAAAATCTACTTTTTTCTAATCAAATCTTTTGGCGTTAGTTTTTAATGATTTGGTTTTTAGTTCATTTAACATTACATTCAATATAATTACTTTTCTTCATTGTGTGTATGCATTCAATATTATATTTTCTGATAAGAAGAAGTGATTGAATTAATTTAAATTTGATCTGTTCTAATCGGTATCTAAGCTTTTAAAAATCAAGACAAGTTCAATATATGTATTTTAGAAATTTTCGAATCCGGATTAAAACCGATACAAATGTCAAAGATTAAACTCGATTTTAATTGGTGTTCAGACTTCTTAAAATGGGTTCACGAGTCCGCATATATCGAGTCTTTAAGACTGGGCACACAATAAAATTGATATAGGATAGCGGAAATGATAGAAAAGATAGATATCATTAATCTGTTGATTGTATGCAACAATATCGGAATAATAATCGTTAATATTCTATTGATTTTAAGAATACAAGAAAATTGACATTAAAAAGAACAAAATCAGTTTTGGTGAATAAAGAAACACTCTCAATATTAAAATTCATTAATAAATCACTGGTTTTCGAAAATTATACAGTAAACTTATTTTATAGGACTTCTATAACTTGGAAAACATGTCAAAACACATCCAAAAATACTTCTAATAATTTATACTCCCTCCGTCCCTAAATGTTTGTCCCATTTTTCCTTTTCCTTTGCACAAAATCTGGGGAGAAACGCATTTCTCTGTCGCTTTTGGAGAAACGGGGCTTGTTTTGTCGCGCGACATACTTAGCCACCACAACTGGATATCCTTTCCAAAGCTTCTGGATATCCAGAAGCTTTGGAAAGGATATCTAGAAGCTTTGTAAAGGATATCCAGAAGCTTTGGAAAGGATATCCAGAACCCAAATATTTTTTCTGGCTATCCTTTCCAAAGCTTCTGGATATCCATATTCAATGTTCTGGATATCCAGAAGCTTTGTAAAGGATATCCAGAAAAAATATTTGGTTTCTGGATATCCTTTCCAAAGCTTCTGGATATCCTTTCCAAAGCTTCTGGATATCCAGAAGCTGATGAAAGTATATCCAGAAACTGGCTTATGATGTCGCGCGACAAAACAAGCCCCGTTTCTCCAGAAGCACGGAGAAACGCGTTTCTTCCCAGACCGACTCTTTCCTTTGTCTCAAAAAGTTAGTCTCATTTTCAAAATTAAAGCTTCAAAATCACTAAATTTTCAAAACTTATAACATTTAGGGACGGAGTATTACATAACGGCGGTGTATATTATCAATAATTTTCAAAGCGTTCGTAAAAATAACCAAAATTAAAGCTTCAAAATCACTAAATTAAAATGTTTGAAAAGTCAAATGGGACAAACATTTAGGAACGGAGGGAGTATAATAGCCTAATACCACAATAAACCATCATAATATTTGGCTGAATGTAATTCAAAACTAGAAATTGTCACCTAACTAAATATAAATTTTAAAATTAAATTAAAATATAAATAATTAAAATAAAATTTATATTAATCCATATGTTGATTTCCATCAAAAAGTCATTGGATCTGAATTTGGGCCTTGATTCTAAATACACAATCATATGGAGTAGTCCACTACTCAACAGGTTGGATTGAATAAAGTAATGGACTAATATCCATTTCATTTGATTTGGGCCATTGTAAGTAACCTCCTAAAGTATATTGGACTCCTAATAAAAAAGTTTAGTCACCAGTCAAAACCAACATCGTACGATTATACGACTTTCTATTTTGAGCCATCTCATCTCATCTCATAGATTGAATATTATACCAAAATAGAAGGCACAAATATAGCGTAAGAAGTGTGTGAGCGAGTACATTGGCCCCCCGACTAGTTAATTCCCGCATAAGATTCCAACCATGAACACCACCGCCTTTAACATAACGAGTTCCGGTGACAATAGTTGCACCTATCTCCATCTGTTTCCTGGAACCACAAAACTTCGGTTAATGGGTGACATATGTAGACCGAAGAAAATAAGCTCAACGGGAACCTATCTTACTTGATAAAACCTGGCAGGTACTTCAGCTGCGTGAGCAGAATAACAGAAACCAAGCATAAAGAAACTTAATTAGATGGAATACAAGCATAGTGCAATGAAAAGAGCTATGCAACTGTATACTCCGTCAAATAAATGTCGCACCTTGAATTTTTGGACAACTTGATTGAACATTGACCAAGAAGGTATGCAAATCTAATTATTTTCATGTTATTCTAAAAGTGGTTATTGATGCACCAACAGAAACAATATCAGTAACTATTTTATAGAATTTCATGAAGATAAGCAATTTTTCATAAAATATTGGTCAAAGTTCAATCAAGATGACCAATAAAGTCAAGGTGTGACTTTTGAGACGTGGAAAGCCCAAGCATGACTTAGTTTTTAGGGCCTCACACAACCATCCTCGCTATCAACCCACATTTTTTTCGTTATCGTTACATGTCTCTTGCCTACACATTAAGTTGATGCTTGATACTTCCTAAATGTTGTCCCTAGGTTTCGAAATTCACTTGAAACTTTCGGGATGTTGTCTCTAGGTATATAAATTCGCTTCATATCTCCGGGATATTATATATCAGCACGCACCACATCACATTATAATACTTGCATTGGCTTAGGAAACATACAATATCGGGGAGCGGGAATACTATAATCTTATGGCTCAAACATGTGTGATACACATATCCATATTCCAATCTGTTTCTTTTCAGGAATATAATATGATTGATAGTGTGACGACCCCGATAATAGGCACTATTTATCTATTTGTTAAGCACGTGGGATTCGGGTGGAAGTATTTTATTTTGTGCATTTTATGATTTTATTTGACTTCATGTGATTATTTATATGTTTGCTTGAATTTAGTAAGTTAGAATTGGCATTAACTAACTTATGTGAAAATGGGATGAAAATGAATTAAAAATAATGTTTTAGGGTCAAAAGGGGATAAACTCTAAAGTGGATAGTGATTTTATAATAATTAGAATTTTAACAAAATGTTAATTGTAGTAATGTGTTTAATTACCAAGTTTAATAATTAAAGATTATTGTTAGTTGGGTTATTATTGGGTGAGGGGTTTCTTGTAATTAAGTGTCCTTATCCATGGAATAATAAGAAGAGCAAACTTCACTTAATAGGTTTCATCAGTATACTTCTTCCTCACTAAGTCCATCCATGGAAAGGAACCCTCAAACCCTAGCTCTCCATTAGAAAATCCTAGCAACTTCATTTTCATTAGGGGACGCCAGAATCTGGTGGGGGTTAAAAGGTCACGAGTCGTGCCCTGGGGCACGAGTCGTGCCCTCCCCTGCAGGAACTGAAGCTGTTTCCAAGGCTTGTAAACCTAATCAAACGAGAACCAACTTGAACACTCTTTAACTTAGATTAAAGTAGAATCTTTTAGCTACACAATGATACTTTACTTGATCAAAATGGAATAGTAGAAGTACTTTAAAAATGGGTTGGAAAATGCTTCGCCACCATAAATTATAACTTCACAATAGTGATTCCACTTGGTAAATGAAGTTGGGACCTTTATAAAAGTTATAGATTATAGCATATTGGCTATGTAGGGATAATATATGATATCATCCTACTTCATTTGAGTTCATATGAATGAATTGTTATATATATATAGTGTATAAAATGAATGTTGCACTATATTGACGATGGAACATGAGTATGTTTTACCATGTTATATATATATATTGTGGTTGTTATCCCATGTTGTGGATTTTATTCAAGTAGCTTATATGTGCTTGAATATTGTTAATCAGCTGATGTAGGGGGTATAATGGAGTACGATCACTTATGAGAAATAGTTCCATAAGGTGCTCGGACTACATTATATCTTTGGCCTTTCCCCTTCTGTGGCCACAAATTGGGGTTTCAACTTCTATGAATATGTGCAGTCAGTTCATATGAATGTTGAAGTCTTATATCTTCCCTGGAAAATGGGTTTTATAAGACGTGAATATGCAATCAGCAGTTCACAAGAGATGAGTTATATTTGTAGCTATCTCCGTTATATGATTTGATTCTGGTGGACATGTGTTCACGGAATATTTGAAGTTTTATCTTCCAATTTGATACGACTTATTGGTCAGACGGGAAAAAGGTAAACCAAGGTAACGGAAAGTGTTTATGGTTTTACCAACGTGATTATATGCACCTTATATGTGTTGCATTTACTTGGCATATTGATGCATTGCATAATAACTTCTTGAGATTTATTCTCACCCTTCTCCCTTTAATGTTTAGATCGGACTGAGATAGGAGGACCAGGGCAGTGAGGCCGGTACGGAGTTTGTGCTTGATTTTGGGTTTGTCGGGTATGTTGATGGTTAGATGGTTGTATTTTGGTTGTTACTCCTTTGTTGGAGTTTGTTAATAGAACAAGTTATGTAAATTTGTAAGATATGGTTTAACTTTTGTAAATATGGAAACCACGTAAGTAGTAGATAAAATGGTAGTAGATAGAGTTTAAAGGTTTGTAAATAAGTTTGGTTTGAAAGTTAGTTTATGTTTTATTTTCCCTTTCCTCCAAAGTGGAGATGTCCCCAAGTTTAGAGTTGGTTCTTTTCAAGTCAAGTTAATGTTATGAAAAAAATTTCAGGTAGTATTTCGGATTTTGGGCTCTAAGACTCGGGACACGTGTTAGGTTCCGGGTCAGGTGCCACAGTTGGTATCAGAGCCTCGTCTAGAGGTCAAGGGTAGATGTCTAGTTTAAGGGAGAGTGTGTGATAACTGACGCCGAGTGTTTGATGCAGGTGTTAGTTATAATGGCGGGAAATGAAGATGATCAACATAGAGCTCAAGGGAATGTTGGTAATGAAGGGGGCAATGGTAATCCGAACGTAGAGATGATGGATATGTTCAGAATCTTCTTACAGAATATGGCTAATCAAGGAAGAGCTCAACAACAACCTGAAGGGAGGCAAGGGCACGGACTTGAGAAATTTGTGAAGATGAATCCTCCTAGTTTCAATGGTGATCCTGATCCGGTGAAGGCGGAAAGGTGGTTAGAGGCAATGAACAAAATTTTTGCGGCTATGGAAAGTCTGGATGAGGAGAAAGTAAGATGTGCGGTCTTCAAGCTAGAAGGAGCGGCAGAGCATTGGTGGAATATCGTTCAAGACAGTTGGGATAGAGAGCATATACCGAGGACATGGGAGAATTTCACACGTAAGTTTCGAGACCACTTCATTCCAATGGTGACTAGAGATCGGAAGGAGGTTGAATTCCTTAGATTGGAGCAAGGGACTTTGACGGTAGCACAGTACTCAGCCAAATTCACGGAGTTGGCTCGTTATTGTCCACACTTGGTACCGGATGAAGAAAGAAGGGTATACAGGTTCGTGAAAGGATTGAGATTGGAGTTCCGTAAACAACTATTGACACATGATTTTAATGACTTTCAAGCAGCGGTGAATCGAGCATACAGAATTGAGAATGATATAGAGGAGCATAAAGGCAAGTCGGAAGGTGGAAGTGGAAGCAAGCGACGGTTTCAAGGACAAGGTGCGGGACAGAATCGAGGGCAATCAAGGTTCCCAAATTCGGGTACGGCAAGAAGTGGAATAGTTGTGACTCCCGTGGTTCGTACTCCATCCAGGCAGTCCGGGATTGTTTGTGAGTTTTGTAAGAAGCTGGGTCATTAGAAGATAGATCTTTGGCGCAAGTTGGGGAAGTGTGTTGAATGTGGAGGAGATGGACATTTTAGGAAGAATTGTCCCAAGTTGAGAGGGCAAGCTTCGGGTAGTGGTTAAGGTGGACCACGAGGTGGAGTTAAAAGGGATAATGAAGGCAAGCCTAAAGATAAAGTTCAAGGTCGAGTCTTTGCCCTAGGTAGAGGGGAGGTTGATCCTAATGCAGTTATTAGAGGTATTATCCCTGTCTCAGGAGTTAAGGCCCGCGTCCTTATAGATCCCGGGTCTTCCCATTCGTTTGTTGCGTCTCATTTTGCATTTGCATTGCATAAATTACCTGATATTATGCCTTATGTGCTTGAGGTGTCGACTCCTATGGGAGAGTACCTCACTTCTTCTGTGATATACAATGGTTGTGATGTGGTTATTTGTGGGCACGTGTTGCCATCGGATTTAGTAGAGTTACAAATCCGAGATTTTGATGTTATACTTGGTATGGATTGGTTAAGTCGTTATCATGCCATGGTTGATTGTCGTAGAAAGAAGGTCTTATTTGATATCCCTGAAATGCCTTCTTTTGTGTTTGATGCCGACAAGTCTTTGTTTGGTATTCATGTTATTTCTGCTATAAAGGCTAGAAAATTGCTTTCAAAAGGGTGTGCGGGGTATCTAGCTTATGTGGTAGATTCCAATAAGAAGTCCCCTGAGTTAAAAGATGTTCCCGTAGTAAATGAATATGGTGATGTATTTTCTACCGAGTACTCTATGCCTCCTGATCGTGAGGTAGAGTTTTGCATTGATTTAGTGCCCGGTACCACACCTATTTCTAAGGCGCCTTATAGAATGGCTCCGGCTGAATTAAAAGAGTTGAAGACTCAGTTGCAAGAGTTATTAGATAGGGGGTTTATCCGCCCTAGTGTGTCACCGTGGGGGGCTCCTGTTTTATTTGTCCGTAAGAAGGATGGTACTCTGAGATTGTGTATTGATTACCGTCTTTTGAATCAAGCTACTATAAAGAACAAGTATCCTCTCCCACATATTGATGATCTGTTCGATCAGCTCCAAGGTTCTGTTATTTACTCAAAGCTTGATTTGAGAAGCGGATACCATCAGTTGAAGATTCGGCCTGATGATATTTCCAAGACAGCTTTCAGAACTAGATATGGTCATTATGAGTTCGTGGTTATGCCTTTTGGGTTGAATAACGCTCCGGCCGTATTTATGGATATGATAAACCGTATCTTCAAACCTTACTTGGATAGTTTTGTCGTGGTGTTCATTGATGATATTCTTGTCTACTCTAAGTCCCGGGAGGAGCATGAGACTCATTTGAGGATCGTTCTTTCTCTTCTCCGTTTTCAAAATCAAGGGCGGATTCTTGATCGTGGTGGCAAGGAGATCAAGTAGAGCTACTCCATAAATTATTTCATTTTTTCATCATTCAAGTAAGTTATTATGGATTCTCTTCAAAACCTTGTTAAATCATTGATATGGTTATTATGGATGTTTGTAAGCATGTTTTATAAAAAGGAAAACACTTTTGAAAGGGAAAGAATGGGTTTTGAATTTGTGAAGTTGAATTCCATGAAATGGGTTTTGAAATAGCAAGTAAATGGGTTGATATATATGTATAGTGTTAATGCTTTTGACATAGGTCATTGCATGGTAAATTGGTATCAAGTATGATGTTAAAATGATGTTTATTGGTGTTGAATTAGTGTAGAAGGAGTATTGAATGGATTGGAGTTGGCATTGATAACTTTGGTACTGCTTTTGGTTACTTGGAAACAGAGTAAATTGGGTTTTGGTCAATTTGGTATGAATGCAGTGTTGTACCAATTGCATTCGACTTACGCAGGGGGGCACGAGTCGTGCTCAGGGGCACGAATTGGGCACGAGTCGTCCCCTGAGCATTTAACTAAGTCGTGACCATTAGGGGACGCCAGAATCTGGTGGGGGTTAAAAGGTCACGAGTCGTGCCCTCCCCTGCAGGAACTGAAGCTGTTTCCAAGGCTTGTAAACCTAATCAAACGAGAACCAACTTGAACACTCTTTAACTTAGATTAAAGTAGAATCTTTTAGCTACACAATGATACTTTACTTGATCAAAATGGAATAGTAGAAGTACTTTAAAAATGGGTTGGAAAATGCTTCGCCACCATAAATTATAACTTCACAATAGTGATTCCACTTGGTAAATGAAGTTGGGACCTTTATAAAAGTTATAGATTATAGCATATTGGCTATGTAGGGATAATATATGATATCATCCTACTTCATTTGAGTTCATATGAATGAATTGTTATATATATATAGTGTATAAAATGAATGTTGCACTATATTGACGATGGAACATGAGTATGTTTTACCATGTTATATATATATATTGTGGTTGTTATCCCATGTTGTGGATTTTATTCAAGTAGCTTATATGTGCTTGAATATTGTTAATCAGCTGATGTAGGGGGTATAATGGAGTACGATCACTTATGAGAAATAGTTCCATAAGGTGCTCGGACTACATTATATCTTTGGCCTTTCCTTACGTGGCCACAGATTGGGGTTTCAACTTCTATGAATATGTGCGGTCGGTTCATATGAATGTTGAAGTCTTATATCTTCCACTGGAAAATGGGTTTTATAAGACGTGAATATGCAATCGTGGTTCACAAGAGATGAGTTATATTTGTAGCTATCTCCGTTATATGATTTGATTCTGGTGGACATGTGTTCACGGAATATTTGAAGTTTTATCTTCCAATTTGATACGACTTATTGGTCAGACGGGAAAAAGGTAAACCAAGGTAACGGAAAGTGTTTATGGTTTTACCAACGTGATTATATGCACCTTATATGTGTTGCATTTACTTGGCATATTGATGCATTGCATAATAACTTCTTGAGATTTATTCTCACCCTTCTCCCTTTAATGTTTAGATCGGACTGAGACAGGAGGACCAGGGCAGTGAGGCCGGTACGGAGTTTGTGCTTGATTTTGGGTTTGTCGGGTATGTTGATGGTTAGATGATTGTATTTTGGTTGTTACTCCTTTGTTGGAGTTTGTTAATAGAACAAGTTATGTAAATTTGTAAGATATGGTTTAACTTTTGTAAATATGGAAACCACGTAAGTAGTAGATAAAATGGTAGTAGATAGAGTTTTGTAAAGGTTTGTAAATAAGTTTGGTTTGAAAGTTAGTTTATGTTTTATTTCCCTTTCCTCCAAAGTGGAGATGTCCCCAAGTTTAGAGTTGGTTCTTTTCAAGTCAAGTTAATGTTTTGAAAAAAAGTTCAGGTGGTATTTCGGATTTTGGGCTCTAAGACTCGGGACACGTGTTAGGTTCCGGGTCAGGTGCCACAGATAATATACCTCCAAAGTTTACCATTTGAATACTTCAACTAATGTTCAAGAAAAGATTTCCCTAAATCAGGTTTCCGAGAAATATAATTAAAGTTGGATGATATATTCCAAATTAAACCACTTACATTACATGATGAGATAGATTAGCATCCATGATAACAACAAAGTTGCCCGAAGCATGCTTCAAGCCATGAACATATGCAGTCCCTGCAGAATATAACATCAACACCAAGTTGTAGCTCTAAACTAAAAGATAACAATAATGAAAAAGAAAATACCTAGTCCAAACTTCTTAGGTCTAGCTCTTAGGGCCCGTTTGATTTAGCTTATAGATATGTGCTGATGACTTATTACTTATGACTGATAACTTATGACTGATGACTTATGACTGATGAGCTGATGAATGATGCTGTTTGATTTAGTGTTTTTGAAGTCTTGATGAAATTTGTCAAAAGTAAGTATGGCTGTTTGATTAATAAGCTGAAAAAGTGCTGAATGAAATTAAAAAGACGAAATAACCCTTACCATAGAATCTTTTCCCTCTTTGTTAAAAAATGAAATCAAACAATACATTTTTGACTTATGAATTATTTGTGCAATATGGGCATTGTACTCAACTTATGACTTATTTGCCAAAAAATGAAATCAAACAATACATTTTTGACTTATGGAAAGTAATAAGTTAAAAACACTTTTTCAACAATGATATCAAACAGGCCCTATATCATTTACTAGTTATTATTATTGTGTTGATTGATGAGACAAGAGAGGGTGTTGAAAGTAAATTGGAGTTGTGGAGACACACTTTGGAATCTCGAGGTTTTCGATTAAGCAGAAGCAAGACTGAATATTTGGAGTGTAAGTTTAGCAGAGTTGGAAGTAGGGAGGCAGGGGCGGTCACATTTGATGGAAATATTATCCAAGCTTCTGAGTTTTCTCGCTATCTTTGATCCATTATCCAA
>JAFEMH010000304.1:600000-817500 GCA_022495995.1 Adenophora triphylla var. japonica | reverse complement strand
CTGAGCAAACGTCCACGGGCTGAAAGATGACGGAGAAACAGGCATAGCTTGAAGCCTCTCCCGCAACCACAAGGTGAGCAAAACGGGACTTCCCCCTCGCATGAACCTGTCCCTCATAACCAAGCGATCAATGCCGTGAAGGGTTTCCCCCAAAACCAAAGGAGTGCCCTACCACATCTAGCAAGGCACCGTAACATACCCCAAGGGAGCTGACCATGAAAAGCATTGCTATCACGCATAAAACAAACGCACTCCATGAGACATCACTCTCGTCATCACCCATGAATCTCTCAGGAAAGGCAGACATATCAATATGACCAGAATCAAGTGTCATACCTTGCGCTTCTTCCAAAGAAGCCCTAAGAAAGTATGTGAGCTTCACGCTCAAAGTCATGGCCTCCAGCTCCGGTCCTCAGAGAAAAGCCCAAAAATCCTCAAAGGTGGGCATAATTTCATTATGGGAGAAGCTATACACATGCCTCCTAACATTCCAAAACCTTGGGGCCGCCCGCAACAACTCCCAATCAGGAACTAACTCCTTAAGGGACCAAACGGAGCGAAGTTGAAATCTCACCTCAAAAGCCCGCTTATTGTGCCTCATGTGGTGCCTCATCTACATCTTGAGCCGCTCAAGGAAATGCACTTGCCTCTCCTTCGAAAACCTCGGGAAAACTCTCGGAACTAACGACGAATCCATGGCAAAAATAGAGGTTTTTGATAAAATGGGGAAGAAAGGTCGAAATGGCTGTAATTTGGGAGGAAGATAATGAGGACAATCCAGATTTTCAGGAAATCTTATCCCCTCTCCAAAATCAAGAAGTGTCCGTACGGGCCACTTTGCACCCTGGCTCAATTTTTCAGCAACCACAAAACAATTGCTGCCCGCAGCGGCATTTCGCACCCGACTACTCAAAAACCATGTCAAAGTTGTTTCCAGCCCCCATACACTAAATACAAATGCATTCCTAGCTCATGCGACATGCACAAAAATAAAATAAACTAGAAACAATTCCTAGGTCAGTCCCAATAGAACTACAAATAAATAGTGCGTTACATTACAATAGTAAAATGTTTCATTCGCCAAATACAAGTATTTTATTACATTGATACCAAAAAAAAAAAGCAAAAGGAGTCCTACTCCGAATCATCACCATCGCCATCACCCAGGCGGGAACTGACTCCTGGTAAACCCGGCGGCCACCTCCTTATCATCGAAAAGCTTGACCCCCTCTTCGATCGAATACTCCAGGATAGTCAGAAGAAGTGAGCGGCAAAAGGATCAAAGATGGGAAGCCGGGACGAACCCTCACCTGCGCGCTCAATGGAGGGAAGAACCGATGAAAGGTTCGCGGCCTCAGGCCCTCAGAAGAAGTCCTCGCTTGTTGGGTTCTATGGGTCCATGCGCAGCGGAGATTAAGCATCTAAATAACACAAAACCCAAGAGCCCTAAGATCCGTTCTATACGATTAAATTGAATTCCTATGAGAGAGAATTAACCAACCTTAATTGCTTTCCGTTCTTGAGCTATCGAACAATTAATCAATGTGACTTTGAATCACAAACTTTGATCTTCAAGACTTGAATCTTCAGATTCGAACTCTAGGCCTTGATCGTCGTACAAGCGAAGACCCTCTAGTAGTATCCACACCTTTGAATGAACCAAGAACAATTCTTGAAGATTGCTAGATCTTTAAACTTTAGAGAGAATATTGAGAAACCTTTTGTTGTGATTTTCCTTTAGAAAATTCGGCTAGCTATTAGGGTTTCACATACCTCATATTTATACTACATTAGTATTGGTATTTGTTTCCTAATCGAATTAGGAAACTGTCTATAAACCGCCTTTGTGGCATGATCTGTCGCACGACCACTAACAGCCTATGGGCAGGTTATGTCGCGCGATGACTCTTGCCACATCAGGACTTTCTCAATTTTCTTCCTCTGATTTAATCAATTCATTCTAGTTGTGTGTGACCCAATAGGATTATATTATGTTGGCAATGAACCCGATCATATCGACCCTCATAAAACATAAGCGGACTCTAGCAAGCCATTATGTCTACCCAATTAATATAACGTAAGAGTTCACGTTTCCAATGGTATACTTCCATTTCTCCCTTTGTCTCACGATGTTATATTGAATACAAGTCATGGTCCACGTCAACTTGTATTTGTTCAATGCTTTCTCGATCTTGAGTATAATGATAATCCAATCGCATTGGGGTATGGCCATACACTTTCATCATTATCACTCATCGAGGGGCCCAAGGAAAACATCTCTCCTTCGGGGGACAAATTCCATCTTGACTTATCATCCTTCCCATCATGTATTCGATCATGCCAAAGATAGCCTTTATAAATATCGTGTTAAGATATCGTTTGACTAAAATCAAACATAATTTTCATCATATGTAAGGTCATGATAATCTCAGGTCTAGGGACTAAATGAAGTGACCATATGAGATTTAATTATGACATTTGACCATGACATAAATCTCAAACGGGTCAAGTCCAGTCACTTGTTCTCTAACAAGTACCCATAAATTTAATGTGCATCTCTATGCATATAATCATCATATGATTATCCATTAACATTTATACTAATTATTCACTTAATAATTATGGACGGAGATTATTACAAATAAATATGCAAAACATATAATAATCAAATAATAAACTTTTCATATAATAATAAATATTGTCAACATATAAGTCTATCAACTATAGGACTAGGGCATAACACTAACATTCTCCCACTTGCACTAGGCCCAATCTCCCATGTATCGAATACCCATGGACCTAACATGACCATCATGCTTAGCTTGCAGGAGAGCCTTAGTTAATGGGTCCGCCACGTTGTCATCAGTGTCTACTCTGCATATCTTTACGTCTTCCCTTTTGCATATCTCTCGAATAATGTGGAAACGTCGAAGTATATGTTTGGATCTCTGATGTGACCTTGGTTTTTTTGCTTGTGCAATGGCACCATTATTGTCACAATAAAGTTCAATAGGATCATTGATGCTTGGAACTACATCCAAATCACTAATGAACTTTTTGATCCAAACGACTTTCTTAGCTGCATCAGATGCTGCTATGTACTCAGCTTCGGTTGTAGAATCAGCGATGGTACTTTGCTTGGAACTTTTCCAACTGACAGTGCCTCCATTCAGCGTAAACAAAAATCCTGTCTGCGATCTGAAATCATCTTTGTCGGTTTGGAAGCTAGCATCTGTGTAACCTTTTACAACAAGATCTTCTTCCATTCCTCCAAAGACCAAGAATACATCCTTAGTTTTTCATAAGTACTTGAGGATATTCTTGACTGCTATTCAATGTGGTTCACCGGGATTCGATTGGTACCTACCCGTCATGCTTAGAGCACACGAGACATTGGGTCTAGTACATAACATGGCATACATGATAGACCCAATTGCCGAAGCATATGGAATACCATTCATTCTCTTTCGCTCATCATTAGTCTTAGGACTTTGAGTCTTGCTAAGAGATACACCATGCAACATTGGTAAGTTTCCTCTTTTAGAATTTTCCATTTGGAATCTTCTAAAAACCTTGTCAATGTAAGTACTTTGACTTAAACCAATCATCCTTTTAGATCTATCTCTATAGATCTTGATACCAAGGATATATGCAGCTTCGCCCATATCTTTCATTGAAAAACACTTTCCCAACCAAGACTTGACAGTCTGTAGTGCAGAAATGTTATTTCCAATGAGTAAGATATCATCGACATACAACACTAGAAATAGTGCTACGCTCCCATTAATTTTCTTGTATACACAAGGTTCATCTTCGTTCTTGATAAAGCCAAACTCTTTGATTGCTTCGTCAAAACGTAGATTCCAACTCCTAGAAGCTTGCTTCAATCCATAAATGGATCTTTTCAACTTACACACCTTATTAGAATTTTCTGGACTAACAAAACCTTCAGGTTGTATCATGTATACATCCTCAAGTAACTTCTCATTTAGGAAAGATGTCTTGACATCCATTTGCCATATCTCATAGTCATAATATGCGGCTATGGCAATTAAAATTCTAATAGACTTAAGCATAGCTACAGGCGAAAAGGTTTCATCATAGTCGATACCATGAATCTGCCTATATCCCTTAGCTACAAGCCATGCCTTATAGGTGTGCACCTTCCCATTCATGTCGGACTTTTTCTTGAAGACCCATTGGCACCTGATGGATAAAAATCCTCTTCTAATAAAAATACCTAGCAAGTGTACTAGCTACCGTTGTAGTAGTATGCACAAGCAAGGGTCGAACCACAGACACTTGAGTGAATTAACAAGTTGATTTAATTAGTGTAAAGTAACCAGGGGTTTTTTTATTTTGATTAATTAAACTAATAATCAAAACAAATATTTTAAACTAATGAAAATAAAACAAATGATTGAAATCAAGAATGACAAGGATTCACGGATTGGTTTTCACAACTATCTCCTTCCTATGCTGATTTACAAAAATATTTTCTAATCTTGTTCAAGAAATCGTTCACTTTAATAAGAGTTGGGACGGTTAGATGGCCGGATTCCAACCCTATTCTTACTTCTATGTGTTGCGTTCCGCTAGGTCTACAAAACACACAAGTAATGCATTAAAATCCAAGGAACAATTGATTTTAGATTTGTTTGATTTTCGCTAGGTCTTCAATTAAATCTATTCAATGAAATTTAGGCCAATGTAAAAACTACCCACGCAAGTGTAGTAATTTAAACCCTAGTAATTTAAAGACCAACAATATCAATCAATATTGTTTGAAGTCTAAAAATAAATTAAGCAAATTCCATTGAACAAGAACAAGAAAAGTGTGGAAGAATTAAAATATTACTAGCATAAGAATTCGACAATTGTTACATCCAATCCGCGAATAATAATTTAGCTATTCATAATAAAAGTTACAGAAAAAATAAATAAACCTAACCTGAAATTGAATCTTAATAAAATGGAACAATCGTTCCCGTTCTTCCCTAAGTTACTGAATGAAAAAAAAAAAAACAAAGAAAAACAAAAACCCTAAATACTCTTTTTTTCTCTTTGTAGTAGTGCAACAGTCGTGTGAAGCAGTCCAATATCAGCACCAATTCGGGCCCAGTTCGCCTCCTGATCCGGCCCATTGCAGTTGATTCCCTCGGCCATGCCTTTGCCTTCAATGGCCGTCCACTCTCAGCTTTGCTTGGCCATTTTAATGTGCCGTGGCCCCATTTGTGCAACAGCCTTGCTCCTCATTTGGTATTCGTTTCGCGACAATTGTCAAGTCCAACTTTGATCACTCAAATTTTTGCTTTCGCACTTTCGTCTTTGAATTATTATATTTTTACTTTGGCCCCTGACTTTCATAAAATCAAATTAATCCGCTTTTCAGAATTGCATTTTGGTCCTAAAACTTCCAAAGTAGTAGGTTCAAATCTTCTATTTTCAGCATTGTTTCACTTCAGTCCCTGAACTATCAAAACACTAAAATATACATTAAATTCTCAAGGTTTCGAACAGAAAATAAGCTTAGGAACATATCTTTTGGATGGGTAAAACAACATCCATCAAATACCCCCAAACTTACCTTTTGCTCGTCCTCGAGTAAAACAAAAGAACTTAACAAAAACAAAACTACCCTAACAAATACAAACAATCAACAAAAAAATATTTTTGATGTGTTCTCAATATATACAAGGTTGTCGGCCAAACAAGTCTCAGATTCTCACAAAATATGCTAAACATGTGCCAATAAGAATATGCAATTACAATCACATTAATGCATCTAACCCACAATTTTCCACCTCGGCCTGAATGATGAATGAAATATGGGAGATCATGATCAATAAGATAAGATTGTTTATAGGTTCACTAAAACATGCCCTACATCACAGATAACAATACAATTTACAAGGATACTCATATGCATGATTACGCACTTGTCAACCCGATTACTCAATATTGAACAAAAATAATGGCTTTAGGTTAAGTCCACAACAATTGTGGGGATAGGTTCACGGTTACAAACGAAGGAGTGGACATACAAACACAAGAATGTGAAATTAAACGCCTTCCATTGCACAATACTCCTTCTGGAATTTCAGCTTTTCCGCTCACCTTTGTTTCCCCTATGCTTCAACCCCCAAACTTGAATTTGTCATACTTTATACATGTGGGGTTGAAAGCATTCCCTCGCTCAATATAGGTCACTAATCAATCATACTTCACAAAATTAGGGGGCAAGCTGTTTCTTTTCTTTTTCTCTCTCTTTTTTTTTTTTTTTGATTTGAACTTGAACTTGAACCTTTTTTTTTCTTGCCCCCTTTTATACAATACATATATTATTTTCAACTTTTGACCTTCCTCACTCATTCCCATAAATTCCCAATGTAACCCCCAAACTTGAACTTTTCCAATTCCACATTCTTGCAAAGGTAGGATAAACTTATTCTAGGTATCAAGGGTTAGGGAGTAGGCATCAAATGAAGGCGAATGGTGGTCTAGATGTTCCATTCTTTCTAAACAGGCTCAAAAAGGGGTCAAGTGACAATTCATATATAGACAGTGACGAGAAAGTCAAGGCTCACAAGAGGGTTGTCAAAGAAATAAAAGCCATAAATATCAAGTAACCTATTGATTTGTTATTGACAAGCGTGCAACCATATTCTAGGACCCCCGAGAATGTCAAAGTGAACCCATAAAGGACACCTAAATTAATGACCATGATCAAGAAATATGATGGAAGTGAATGGTGGTGCAATTGTGTTTTACATGTATTAATGCAATTCTAATAAACAAATTCAAATTGGCACAAACTTAGCAAAACTCAATCAAAAACCCTCAAATCATCACGGACGTTGGCCAACTTCCAAACATATAGTGAGAACAAAATTTTTAAATTTTTCTATTTTTTTGGAGGGTGACACTATATACACTCCCCTATAAACTCACAAACTCGGAGAGATATCTACCCCCAAACTCAAAACATGCTATGTCCTCATAGCAAAGAGAACAAAAACATGCTTCTGGTTCAAAGGCCGATATGACACAACAAAGCAAATAAATAAAGCAATAAAAACGTATCTACTTGGATTGCCTCCCAATTAGCGCATTTGGTTAAGGTCGTTAGCCCGACCGTTGCTCCCGTTTGGACTTCACCTTCCGTCCTTTGGCCCACTTCATGGTTTCGCGGGTCCTTATCTTCAGTTCATGTCCCATAAATAATCCCCTAAATATGAAGCCATTTAATGCCCATGAAATTCTTTCACATTTGTACTTTTTGGGTCTTTTCTCTTGAGGATCTTTTTCATTATTTTCTTCCTCACAAGAAACAGTTGGTACAATAAGAATGGCCAAATTCTCATTTAAACAGTTAGGAAGTGGAAAATCTTCATCCGTATTGTAAATCTCCTCACTATCCCTCTTTTCACCACCATAAAACAATCGTTCTAATTCATCACATGCCTCCTCATGCCAAGATTTCACTACCACTTCTTTTTCTACAATTTCCACCTTCTCAATACACCCACTTGAACAAACACAAAGTGATTCATCCTTACAATCAACAGTGGAGATTTTACAGATAAAATTCTCCTTTGCCTGATCCAAAGATTGCTTTTGTTCTAGTGGTGCTAAATGAAAAGCTGAATCATAAACACACTCTTCCCCATCTTCATTCGTATACCAAACTAAGGTTGAAGGTGTCTCTTCAGAATGTGATAGTAGTGGGTCAGTATAATAAGATGGCTTGCAAGTCGTATTATAAACTACCTCATCATTGCCCCAAAATTTGTCTGCATGATTTCCCCATCCTCCTTGATTGAATGAGTTAGAGGAATAGTCATATTGCGATTGCCATGGTGGGACGGGACTTCTTTCTTGTACCTGTGAAACATACTCAGGAAAGTAGGTCCTAGATGGACAATTATTAGTAGCATGATAATAAACACCACAATTAACACATGCCTCTTGAATATTATAATCAACAAAATTTCTTTGTGCAACAAGATTGTCTATCTTTTTTGACAATAAGGCTACTTGCCTTGCCAATTCTTCTTTCAATAACTCCTCATTGGTGTTTATTACATACATCCTTGAGTATCTCACACATAAATTTTATACTCAAGAAAAAAAAAATAATAAAAGAAAACTATTTACACCCAAAAAAATAAGAAAAGAAAAATATTTACAATACACAAAATTAACTTGTAATTCACAACAAGTCCCCGGCAACGGCGCCAAAAACTTGATGGATAAAAATCCTCTTGTAATAAAAATACCTAGCAAGTGTACTAGCTACCGTTGTAGTAGTATGCACAAGCAAGAGTCGAACCACAGAGACTTGAGTGAATTAACAAGTTGATTTAATTAGTGTAAAGTAACCAGGGTTTTTTTTATTTTGATTAATTAAACTAATAATGAAAACAAATAGTTTAAACTAATGAAAATAAAACAAAGGATTGAAATCAAGAATGACAAGGATTCACGGATTGGGTTTCACAACTATCTCCTTCCTATGCTAATTTACAAAAACATTTACTAATCTTGTTCAAGAAATCATTCACTTTAATAAGAGTTGGGACGGTTAGATGGCCGGATTGCAACCCTATTCTTACTTCTATGTGTTGCGTTCCGCTAGGTCTACAAAACACACAAGTAATGCATTAAAATCCAAGCAGCAATTGATTTTAGATTTGTTTGATTTTCGCTAGGTCTTCAATTAAATCTATTCAATGGAATTTAGGCCAATGTAAAAACTACCCACGCGAGTATAGTAATTTAAACCCTAGTAATTAAAAGACCAACAATATCAATCAATATTGTTTGAAGTCTAAAAATAAATTAAGCAAATTCCATTGAACAAGAACAAGAAAAGTGTGGAAGAATTAAAATATTACTAGCATAAGAATTCGACAATTGTTACATCCAATCCGCGAATAATAATTTAGTTATTCATAATAAAAGTTACAGAAAAAATAAATAAACCTAACCTGAAATTGAATCTTAATAAAATGGAACAATCGTTCATGTTCTTCCCTAAGTTGCTGAATGAAAAAAAAAACAAAGAAAAACAAAAACCCTAAATACTTTTTTTTTCTCCTTGTAGTAGTGCAACAGCCGTGTGAAGCAGCCCAATCTCAGCACCAATACGGGCCCAGTTCGCCTCCTGATCCGGCCCATTGCAGTTGATTCCCTCGGCCATGCCTTTGCCTTCAATGGCCGGCCACTCTCAACTTTGCTTGGCCATTTTAATGTGTCGTGGCCCCATTTGTGCAACAGCCTTGCTCCTCATTTGGTATTCGTTTCGCGACAATTGCCAAGTCCAACTTTGATCACTCAAATTTTTGCTTTCGCACTTTCGTCTTTGAATTATTATATTTTTACTTTGGCCCCTGACTTTCATAAAATCAAATTAATCCGCTTTTCAGAATTGCATTTTGGTCCCAAAACTTCCAAAGTAGTAGGTTCAAATCTTCTATTTTCAGCATTGTTTCACTTCAGTCCCTGAACTATTAAAACACTAAAATATACATTAAATTCTCAAGGTTTCGAACAGAAAATAAGCTTAGGAACATATCTTTTTGATGGGTAAAACAACATCCATCAGCACCCTATGGTTTTTACACCTTCGGGTGGATCAATCAAGTTCCAAACTTGATTATCAGCCATTGATTGTAATTCGGACTTCATGGCTTCTTGCCATTTTTCCGAATCAGGAGAGGACATCGCTTCTTGATAGCAAGTAGGTTCATCGTTTTCGAATAACTCCACTTCATCACTTTCCGTAACGAGAAATCCATATCTCTCGGATTCGGATCGTGACCTACCACTTCTGCGAAGGACTTGTGCATCTTGAACCGGTTCCACAACTACTTGTGAACTTGGTTCAGTTTCTACCATTGGTTCAAAGTTGTTTTCGGGTTCTCAAATTTCTTCGAGATCTATTTTACTTCCACTGGTTCCTTTGCGAAGAAACTCCTTTTCTAAGAAGGTACCAATTTGAGCAACAAACACTTTGTTCTCATTTCGGTTGTAGAAATAGTATCCTTTGGTTTCCTTAGGATAACCCACGAAAACACATTTGCCAGACTTAGGTGCTAGCTTGTCAGAAGTTAACTTCTTGACATATGCATCGCAACCCCAAATCTTCATGAAAGACAAACTAGGTTTTCTTCCATGCCACATCTCATATGGGGTCTTTTGAACTGATTTGGTAGGAACTCTGTTTATAGTGAAAGCAGCAGTTTCTAGTGCATGTCCCCAAAAGGACAAAGGAAGCTCAACTTGACTCATCATAGAACGAACCATGTCCAACAAATTTCTATTCCTCCTTTCAGACACACCATTCCATTGTGGTGTTCCGGGTGGAGAGAGTTCTGAAACGATTCCACAACTCTTAAGATGACTGTCAAATTCTTGGCACAAATATTCGCCACCTCGATCGAATCGAAGTACTTTAATAGTTTTGCCAAGTTGATTTTGCACCTCATTTTGAAATATTCGAAATATCTCAAACGATTCACTTTTATGTTTCATTAGATAAACATATTCAAATCTACTATAATTATCAGTGAATGTTATGAAGTACTGAAATCCTCCCCTAGCATTGCTACCCATAGGTCCACATACATCAGTATGTATGAGGCCTAATAAGTCGCCCGCCCTTTCACCAGTTTTGGTAAATGTGTCCTTGGTCATCTTGCCAAGTAAACAAGATTCACATGTCTCATATGATTCATAATCATGTGAGTCTAAAAATTCATCTTTATGGAGTTTAGAAATGCGTTTCTCATTTATATGGCCAAGACGACAATGCCATAAGTAAGTGTGGTTTACATCATTGGGTTTAGATTTCTTGTTAATGTTATAGACATCATTATCACGATTTTCAACATCAAGGATATAAAGGCCATTGAATGAAATAGCAGTACAATAATGCATATCACTCTTGTAAATTGAAAACTTCTTATCACATATAAGAAAATTAAAACCTTCATTATCCAAACATGAAATCGAAATAATATTTCTACTTAAAGCTGGAACGTAATAACAATTGTTCAAAACAAGTATTAGTCCACTAGGTAAAGTAACTTCATAAGTTCCTACGGCTAATGCAGCAACTCTTGCTCCATTCCCCACACATAGGTCTACTTCACCATCCTCAAGCATCTTTCTGTTCTTTAGACCCTGCACATTTAAATAAATGTGAGATCCACATCCGGTATCCAATACCCAAGAACTAGAAGTAGATAGGAATATATCTATAACAAAGATACCTGAAGTCGAAGCAACACCTTTGCTCTTCTTCAGTGCTTCCTTGTATTTTAAGCAGTTTCTCCTCCAATGTCCAATCTCATTGCAATGGAAGCAGACTGCGTCCTCTTGGGACTTGGGCTTAGCCTCTTTGGGTTTTGCACCCTCTTTGGGTTTGGCAACATTTGCCTTAGGATTAGCAACTTTTGCCTTTTCCTTACCCTTGAAACCCTTCCCCTTGTTAACCATCAACACTTGATCGATTTTCTTTTTGACGATATTGGTTTCCGCAGTGTTCAACATTTGAATTAGCTCGGAAAGGTTCTTATTCAGCCCCCCATGTTATAGTTCATTGTGAAATTACTAAAACCTTCGGACAATGAATTCAATATCATGTCAGTAGCCAACTCTTGGCTAATTGGAAAACCGAGCCTCTCAAGATGCTCGATGTGGCCCTTCATCTTTAGAGCATGGGGACCAACAGCTTGTCCTTCACTCATCTTGCATGAGGTTAGGGCTTTAACTGTGTTATACCTTTCTTGCCTTGCTTGAACTTGGAACATTTTCATCAGTCGATTGTTTAGATCAACTGTGCCCAAGTGCTCAAGATCCTTCTGAAGGCTCTTGCACATGGCGGAGAGCATGAGGCAACCAACATCAGTAGCATCACGCTTATGCTTCAGATATTGATCCCTCACTTTGCCCTAGTAGCATTGGCGGCGAGGTTCGGGTGGAATAGGTTCCTCGAGAACGTACAACTTTTCCTCTTGCACGAGAACAATTCTCACGCTACGGATCCAATCCATATAGTTTGTACCATTCTCTTCCAACTTTTCTTTCTCAGGACGGATCGCGATGACAGATGATTATTGTTTGATGCCATTTATTCTACAAAAAGATATACATAAAATATGAACACATATGAGCAAACATATTATATGAGAAGTATAATGCATTCACATGAAAATAAATGCTCCCACTAAATTATACACCTTCCAATGCAAATAAGCATAATATACATTTAATGCGCTAAGATCCAACTTTAATTTAATTTCAAGTTTGCTATGGAAAACCGCTCAAAACTAAAATAATTAGGCAGAAACATCAATCATATCACATATATGACTCTTAGATCTTTTATGAGATTTATTTAAGACATCATATGTCTAAGCATATTTTAATCTCATCTTATGCCTTGGGTCCAAAACCATTTTGATAACCCAATTAAGTTCATTCACTTTAAACGTATAGGAACCACCATTTCCTCATCTTGCTCGCAAACGAATAGAATCAAAGTACCTTGCTATGGCAAGCCCACCCAAAATTATTCGAGTGGTCTCAAGTGTTTTAATCATGAATTGGCATAAAGAACTTAAAAGTTAAATGAAGGTTCTTTAAAGCAGATTATAAGCATATCAGCAAAGATAATCATAATCGCGCACCAGGTAAGTTCCCAGGAAGATAGGTGAGCCACAAGGACTACTTAAGTACCAAATCTCTCCTTCGACAGAACTCTCCTAGACATGCACAATCAGAATACCAGCTCTGATTTGCAACATAATCAATACTTTGTATAAATAATCAGATTCCTTTAAATTTTGCGTAAACTGACTTGTTTCTCAAAAACGATCAGAAAGCCAAAATTTTAATGTTTCAATTTAAACATTCAGGAAATTATAATTCAATGTTTCAACTAAACATCTAACAAAATTCTTAACACATAAGAACACATAATTCATGCATCGCAACAATTAATAAAAATCATATTTTAATTAACTAAGCATGCATAAACCTTGAATTAATCTAGCATAGCCCTATAAATTTAATTTCCATAAATTTATAGCATCCAGATTAAGACAGAAACATATCAGATTATAAACATAATCACAGATTAGCAGGAAAAATTAACAAACTGATTATGCCCGAATTGGCAAGGTTTGTCGCGTGACGAGGCCAACTCGTCGCGTGACACAAGCCAACTCTGTCGCGTGACAGAAGATGCCAGTTTGCAGATTTCTCAGATTCAATCAATTCTAATCACAAAGCAATTAAATCATATAAACAGCATTTAACAGATTTAATTCAATATGAACAGAAAACGATTTTGGCACATTGTTTCAAAAAACAATAAGATTCTACCGCATACAAAACATGCAATGAACATATAAACAATTTATATATCAATTTTCTAGCATGTTAATTCAAACTTAACCATACGAACGGGGTTCTGATACCACTGTTGGGTTTTATGGGTCCATGCGCAGCGGAATTAAGCATCTAAATAACACAAAACCCAAGAGCCCTAAGATCCGTTCTATACGATTAAATTGAATTCCTATGAGATATAATTAACCAACCTTAATTGCTTTCCGTTCTTGAGCTATCGAACAATTAATCAATGTGATTTTGAATCACAAACTTCGATCTTCAAGACTTGAATCTTCAGATTCGAACTCTAGGCCTTGATCGTCGTACGAGCGAAGACCCTCTAGTAGTATCCACACCTTTGAATGAACCAAGAACAATTCTTGATTATTGCTAGATCTTTAAACTTTAGAGATAATATTGAGAAACCTTTTGTTGTGATTTTCCTTTAGAAAATTCGGCTAGCTATTAGGGTTTCACAGACCTCATATTTATACTACATTAGTATTGGTATTTGTTTCCTAATCGAATCAGGAAACTGTCTGTAAACCGCCTTTGTGGCATGATCTGTCGCACGACCACTAACAGCCTATGGGCAGGTTATGTCGCGCGATGACTCTTGCCACATCAGGACTTTCTCAATTTTCTTCCTCTGATTTAACCAATTCATTCTAGTTGTGTGTGACCCAATAGGATTATATTATGTTGGCAATGAGCCCGATCATATCGACCCTCATAAAACATAAGCGGACTCTAGCAAGCCATTATGTCTACCCAATTAATATAACGTAAGAGTTCACGTTTCCAATGACATCCTTCCATTTCTCCCTTTGTCTCACGATGTTATATTGAACACAAGTCATGGTCCACGTCAACTTGTATTTGTTCAATGCTTTCTCGATCTTGAGTATAATGATAATCCAATCGCATTGGGGTATGGCCATACACTTTCATCATTATCACTCATCGAGGGACCCAAGCAAAACATCTCTCTTTCGGGGGACAAATTCCATCTTGACTTATC
This sequence comes from Adenophora triphylla var. japonica, assembly GCA_022495995.1. NCBI lineage: Eukaryota > Viridiplantae > Streptophyta > Magnoliopsida > Asterales > Campanulaceae > Adenophora > Adenophora triphylla. The sequence goes on along the minus strand of JAFEMH010000304.1, from coordinate 803,078 downwards.
ATCCTTCCCATCATGTATCCGATCATGCCAAAGATAGCCTTTATAAATATCGTGTTAAGTTATCGTTTGACTAAAATCAAACATAATTTTCATCATATGTAAGGTCATGATAATCTCAGGTCTAGGGACTAAATGAAGTGACCATATGAGATCTAATTATAACATTTGACCATGACATAAATCTCAAACGGGTCAAGTCCAGTCACTTGTTCTCTAACAAGTACCCATAAATTTAATGTGCATCTCTATGCATATAATCATCATATGATTATCCATTAACATTTATACTAATTATTCACATAATAATTAGGGACGGAGATTATTACAAATAAATATGCAAAACATATAATAATCAAATAATAAACTTTTCATATAATAATAAATAATGTCAACATGTAAGTCTATCAACTATAGGCCTAGGGCATAACACTAACACTCGCATCGTAGCTATGCTGCTCCCGAGTCGGCATCTCAGGCTGTGGCTCCGCCTCGGCCCTAGAAGAAGGAGTATCCACAGACCTCCTCGAAGGCATTGGCTCGAAAGCCGCTGCACTCCGCGAAGACCCGCAGGACATCCTCCTCAAGAGTTTCTTCATAAAAGCCCTCAGCCCCACATACTGGCGGGTGAGCACGTCAACGGTCCGCCCCGAGACCTGCACAATAAACAACAAAAGAAATGCTCAGCGAAAGAGATAAAAAAATACTCGACAAAAGAGAAAAATACAGAACAAGATGCCAAGGAGGAAAAGAGTAAACAAACTCACCACAACATCCAGATCAACCCGGTAGGCGACAGGAGCCTGCTATGGGATGGGCACCGACACCCTTCTCCTAGAGTCCCCACGAACGTAAGTGAAGTCCGGCCCAGGCACCGGTGCATCTTGAGGACGAAACGAACCAGTCTGCCTCTCCCTCGCCAACAACTGAGGTGTCTTCAACTTCCGACTGACGAAGGCCGCATACTCCTCGCCCTCCAGGACGAACTCCTCGGCACCCACTCGAGCCCGGTACCTCTCGAACTACAGCATGTCCATCTCAGCAGGGCTCGTAATGCAGAAGGGCGGATCCCTCGGAGCAATAGGGGGAATATCGGCACCATGCTGCCAGAAGACCCTCTCCCACAAGTACATGGAGTCGCAAGTAAGGCCCTGCTGAAGCTTCCTTTGCCGCGTGATCCCGGGCGCACCCTCCAGCTCATCCTCACCGTACCAAGACCAAGGGTACAACTGGCACCCAGCCGGGCTATCCCTCTCCAGAAATCGCTGCACATCCATATATGTGACAGTGATCTTTCCCCGCCTAGTCCTCTTCCTCAAAGAGCAAGCCCAACACAACATGGCGGGATACCCGAACATGGTCTCATCATGCCAGTCCCACGGGCGCAACGGAAGATCTAGTAGCACCACACTGCCACAAAAGCGCATAATGCTCAGAAAAAGAAAAGGAAAAAGAAAGGTAAAAACAATGACATTACAAAGCTACAAAAGTAGTAAAATCATACCTCCAAGGCAAAGTCGAAGCACCCCAGGGAGTTGATCGCGCCCCGGCTGAATTTGTCCAAGGCAAAGTAGAGCTCGGCCAAGCCCGCCTCTCCCCAGACGATATCACATACCCTCTCCGAATCCACCCGACTCTCGAGCAGAGGGAAAAGAGCGGTGGAAGAGTGATTCGAGAACAAAGTCTCAGAAAGGGTGAACCAAAAAAATGAGCGTGCCAGCTGCTCCGCCAACACTACCCCAGTTGTGAGGACCCCGACCCGGAACCTACACGTGTTCCGAGTTGGAGCGCCCTCAAACTAACCCGAAAACACTAAACTTTTAAAACTTTACTTTGACTTTCAAACATAAACATTAATAATATAACATTTCAAACTAACTCCACTCTACTCCACATCGGAGGAGGAGATAACTAACTTTGAAAAGTAACAACCTGTTTTAATTACAAAGACTTTAGTTATAACGTACAAACTAAGTTTTATACTCATAAACTCCATAAAGGAATTATACCAAAATACATTCTTTACACCAACCTATACGTACCCTGACAAATCCCAAAATACCACGTACCAACTCCTTTCCGTCCTCACTTGGCCGGTCCGCTTTGTCTCGGGATCTAAAACAGTAAAGGGAGAGGGGTGAGAATAAATCTCAATGAGCTATTATGATATGCAGCAAGATGCCAAACAAAGTGCAACACATAGCATGGTAGCACATAACACACTAGGAAAGCGGTAAACACATTCCGTTACCTTGGTTTACCTTTCCACGTCCGAACAATAAGTCGTATAGCGTGGGTATCAATACTCCACTACATCTGTGAATGCATATTCACCGGATCCCATACCATGTAACCGAGACAGTTATGCTTATAACTCATCTCCGTGAGCTGCTTAGGCATATTCACATCTTATAAAACCCGTTTTCCGGGGAAAATATAAGACATCGGCATTCCTATGAACCGGCGCACATATCCATAGAAGCTGAACCCCGATGCGTGGCCGCAGAGGGGAGAGGTCACGGTATGATGAATCTTCAATCACTTAGAGAACAAATCAATAGCGATTGAAATCCATTATACCCCCATTCACATAAAATATCAACACGTTCAAGCACATAATAGATACTTGAAATATGATCCACAAACGGGATAGCAATATAACCACATGGTAAAATATACTCATGCCAATCAATGCCATAATGCAACATTTAAGTAATACACTATGCATAGTATCATCAACAAATATGAATGATAACAAATAAATTCACAAATGGAATAACCATACAACTACATAGTAAACATATCCACACATTGGGATAACATAACAACTTGTCAAATATTCCACACTTGGGGAGCCACATAACACTTGCCAAATAATCCACAAAGGGGATAAACAATATAGTCACATGGTAAAATAGAATATCTGGAAATGATCATTACATATTTAGTTTATAAAACCAATTCCATTTGAGAGATCACCTAAAAATACTCAATTTGGACTCTTGAACCATCCAATTTCGAGTCCGTATGAATTAACTATGATTTATTCAATTTCCACTCAACTTCTAACGTACAATACTACCTGCTGTAACCAAATCAGATTTTTTGGGACATAAGGATAACTTCTTTAGCTATGAAACCATCACATTCAGAAATTACTCAGAAAAACACCCAATTTAGACCCAAGAACCATCCAATTCCGATTTAATATGATTAAGTTATGACCATCACAAGATTGCTAAACGAATTGCGGTTCAGAATTGAAGTTAGGATTTCTGGGGTCTTGGGCGACCGCCCAAACCTCTTGGGCGACCGCCCAAGAGGGTTTTCAAGGAAATGTGAGTTTCTGCCAGCATGGGCGGCCGCTCAGCCCCCTTGGGCGACCGCCCAAGCCTCCTGCCAGCCCAAACTTAGGTTTTTAACCCCTTTAACCCTAGTTCTTCCTTCCCTCTACCATTGATTATTCAAGAACACCCAAGAACACCTTCATTTCACCAAATCCCAAACAAACATGTAAACTTCAAAACCAAGTAACCCTAGATTATTTATCACTACTATTTCTACCCATTTCAACCCTTTTAACTCATCTTCATTGAACCCTAACTTCAACAATTTCAAATTCTATCCATTCCTTAAAAATCTAAATCAACTCCCATGAACCACTATCTTTTTAAGCCATTAATCCATTTTCTAACTCCAAGAAGATTTCCAAAGCATATAATAACAATCACAACACTAAGAACAACAATAGATAGATTATGAGCACATAGATGAAAGGAGGTCATAACAACTCACCTTTGGGATTGAAATGGAAGGTTGATCTATTTAGCTAGATGAGTTCCTCTAGGCGATCCAACTTCAAAGGTGCTCTTGGACTTGAATTTGGTGAAGAAATTCTTGGCTTCAAGGTTTGGAACTTGGGGCTTCCATGGAGGTTCTCTCTAATTCTCTAGGTTGAAGATGAATGAGAAATGAGGGAGAAGGGAGGGTAGTAAGAGGAGGTGATGGGAAGAGGACACTTGGCAAGGCATGGAAGAGTAAGAAAGTTGGCCCCTCCTACAACTTAATCCAAGGCTTTCACCCTACTCCCATTAATTTAAAATAAACCTTATCCCATTAATTCATCCTACTCATTTAACCTCCCCACATATTTATCTATTTATTAAATTTCCATTTTGTATCATTTCCCTTAGTTTCTTTATTTAATGTCCAATAAATTCTTATAAGCTCCTTAATTTACTTTTCACCCAATTTATCCTAACTCAAGAATTTAAAGATAAAATTGAACACATAAAGTCAACATAATATTAAAAGCATATAATTAAATATTAAAAATTGAGTGCCTAGGGTTGGGGTCGTCACACTCTCTCCCCCTTAAAGAAAATTCGACCCGAATTTTAAAAAGACTTATCTTAATGATAAATTAAAGAAGATAACCTTCCCCACAATCAAATTACACTTCCAAATAGTTTTCTCAAAGTATTATTATTATACCCATTTTCCACAACCCTAATACTCTCAAAGTTTAATTTCGGACTTACGATTTTAGTAACTCTCAATCATTCCCTCACATAAACCAAACCCGTTAAATCATCATTAGTTGAAGAACTCCGCACACATGAGGAATTTTAAGGACAACTTTCCCATACAATACTTCATACAATACCACTTAATACAGGACTGAAAACCACTAATATACGCAATCTCATCAAGGTTAAATAACTTCTCAAGTTGAAACGAAATCCATCACACAACACGCAATTTATTCTCAAGAATTTGGATAGTCTTCTTTGTCCGTCCATCTGTCCGAGGAAGAAACGCACCACCGAAACTTGACTTGGAACTCAAAACCTTGCACCACGCTTTCCAAAACACAATGAATCCTCGATCCCGATCTGGTAAAATGTTGATTGGTTTTCCACGAAATCATTCAATCTCCCGCATTCACAATGTTTTAATTTCCCCCTCGAATACTTCGTTAATATAAGTTGAAAGTAAACCGACTTGATCTATTCATCCACTATCACTCCAACACACCCAACCTTATCGACGTTGAAAGTAGTACGGTTACAAAATTCCATCGCATTTGTCTTCCCATTCGAATCTTCTAACTCTTCTTCAAGTCTTGATACTTCTTCAAACTTTTACGATGAGTCGCAATTCTAGGTTTACGGTCTTCCTCTAAAACCGGTATTCTAATCTCTTACGGCAATGATACACACTCCGAGTTGAGGGTTAAATTTTCATCCCAATTAGATACAAAATCCTTGGTCTCCCAGTCTTGAAACTAGCCGATAATCCTCTTAACTTCGAATCATGGTTGAACTTCCTCTAAGGTCTCCACACTATAAGTATAACTTGAATTTTCGCAAAATATCTCACCATGCAACTCAAAGGATATACTTGTTGACACATAAGCCTTTCGGCTAATCGCAATCGCAATCACAATAACTTTTCCGGTAACAAGATATAACCTCATTTAAGTCTTTCTAATAATTTTCACCCTCGACTCTGCTTATTGTTAAATTCCTTTCGAACCAACAAATACTTTAAACTTTCATGATCGTTAACACCTCTCAAATTTGGTTGCAACTAGTTAAAAATTCCGCTAGTAAAACGCAATATAATCTCGATTACTTACAAGTTGAAAATAAGAAGATTACGCTCCACTTTGATTCACTTCCTCTAAACATAAGTTATCACTTTCCCATTTCGCATCATATCACAAATTAGCCTTCCATTGATACACAATTAAAAGCGTCAAGTTCTCGCATTCATTACTCAATAAGGATCATATCTACGATCGACCTATTCTTCCTCTCTACTATACGATTCACCCTTATTGCATTCTACATCCAGGATACCTCTTCCAGGTTAACTCTATCAACAATAATACAATTCTCAAGAATCTAATGACACTCCCTTGGTAGCACCCCTTTCAATCCTAAAACTATGGACTCATTACGGCAATATTCCAAAGCCAACTTACAATTATTAAACTTCACACATAAATTTTCCTATTGGAAAATAGATAACACAATTCACAATTAATTTTCATGATATTCTCAACGTCAAGTAAACAAGGATGTCACCACTAATAATTTCCACTAGCTATCAAGATAAGGATAGAACTCTACTCCTTATAACCACAACAAAAATCGAGACCATTCTATAGGGTGCTTTTGATATAGGTATTTAACGACACTACATCAATACGTGATTCCACTTCCCAACCGAAAGTCATATAATACTTTGTTGAAAGTATACTTACTATTTTCCTAATTAGCACATAACATTTTTCGAAGACTTCTTACCTAAGTCTACCACATTTCAATTAAGCTTCACACTTCTTAACCAAAAATTTTCAATCTTTAAGGCATATCTAACAAGGATACCACATAAAGGCTTATTTGCATCTAATACCATATAGACCAATTAAGCATAGTAAAAAAAGACTCGCTTCATACGACAGTCTATCACGCTGACCACTACTTACCATTCTAGGCCAGGTATATATCAAAATCACACATTGGTAATCATACCAAATCAACTAGCAATACATGCTCAGTTATAACCACGTCACACTAGTGGTAAACCAAATAATATTCGAGGTATTCTCTCATAAGAGTAGAAATCTCTAACACATAAAACACATCTTAAGCAATGTATGCCACATGAAACAAAATGCAATGTCACACGTGCATGAGATGAACCGGGATCTATAAAGTATGACCCCTACTTACGAGACGGGTATATTACCTCTAAAGGTAGGCGAGGGATCTATCCCTCCAAAACTCAAAACAAGTATTCGACTTTAAACGTTACCTTTTTGGATTCCCTTCATTGTTCCTTTTTATTCCTCCTTTAGGCCCCCTATGTCCGGTACCCAAAGCTAACCTTCGATGAAATATAGGACAATTCTTCTTGTAGTGTCCCATTTCTCCACAATTCAAACATTTCCCTTGCTTACTCCAACACTTGTCTTCAGAATGACCCATCTTCTTGCAATATCCACATATAATCCTTACACGACCTGAAGTCGGATGATTTGTCGAGTCGCCACTTTTTCTCCTCTTGCTAACTCCGGTCTTGATCCTTTACGATGCCCTCTATTATATCCAGAACCTTGGCCTTGAAACTTCGCTTACTTCCACTTCCACCCTCATTTACCGGTGCTCGTCAATATCATTCTCTATTCGGTAGGCTTTATTCATCGTACGAAAATCTGGGAAGTCGTGCGTCAATAACTGTTTCCTGAACTCTAGTCTTAATCCCTTCACAAATCGATATATCCGTCTCTCTTCTTCCGGTACCAAATGTGGACAATAGCGAGCTAGCTCCGTAAACCTTGCTGAATACTGCGCCACGGTCATTGCTCCTTGCTCTAATTTCAAAAACTCAACTTCCTTCTTATCTCTTGTAACTATTGGAATGAAATGATCTCGAAATTTACGCGTAAAGTTCTCCCAGTCTGCGGTGTAAGGTTTCGATCCGGCCGTCCTTCACTACTTGCCACCAATGCTCTGCGAGTCCCTCTAACTTGAAGGCTGCGCATCTCACTTTTCTGCATCCGTGCTCTCCATCGCTGCGAAAATCTTATTCATACTTTCAAGCCATCTCTCGGCCTTCACGGATCCGGATCTCCACTAAAACTTGGAGGTGTCATCTTAACGAACTTTTCCAAACCATGCCCATGTACGCCTCCTTGATGCTTTGCTTGTGCTTGCCCTTGTGTTGTCATATTTTGCAAAAATCCTCGAAACATGTTCATCGTCTCAACATTCGGATTTCCATCACCCCGGCCTTACCAAAATTGCCCAGGAACGATGCTTGATCATCCTCATTTTCAGCCATTGAATAAACTCCTGCAACAAACACTCGACGTAATTTATCACACACTCTCTCACTCGGCTAGACTCTACCCGAGAACTCTAACCGAGCTCGATACCAAGCTGTGAGGACCCCGACCCGGAACCTACACGTGTTCCGAGTTGGAGCGCCCTCAAACTAACCCGAAAACACTAAACTTTTAAAACTTTACTTTGACTTTCAAACATAAACATTAATAATATAACATTTCAAACTAACTCCACTCTACTCCACATCGGAGGAGGAGATAACTAACTTTGAAAAGTAACAACTGTTTTAATTACAAAGACTTTAGTTATAACGTACAAACTAAGTTTTATACTCATAAACTCCATAAAGGAATTATACCAAAATACATTCTTTACACCAACCTATACGTACCCACGACAAATCCCAAAATACCACGTACCAACTCCTTTCCGTCCTCACTTGGCCGGTCCGCCTGTCTCAGGATCTAAAACAGTAAAGGGAGAGGGGTGAGAATAAATCTCAATGAGCTATTATGATATGCAGCAAGATGCCAAACAAAGTGCAACACATAGCATGGTAGCACATAACACACTAGGAAAGCGGTAAACACATTCCGTTACCTTGGTTTACCTTTCCCGTCGAACAATAAGTCGTATAACCGTGGGTATCAATACTCCACTACATGCGTGAATGCATATTCACCGGATCATACCATGTAACCGAGAGACGGTTATGCTTATAACTCATCTCCGTGAGCTGCTTAGGCATATTCACATCTTATAAAACCCGTTTTCCAGGGGAAAATATAAGACATCGGCATTCCTATGAACCGACCGCACATATCCATAGAAGCTGAACCCCGATGCGTGGCCGCAGAGGGGAGAGGTCACAGGTATGATGAATCTTCAATCACTTAGAGAACAAATCAATAACCGATTGAAATCCATTATACCCCCATTCACATAAAATATCAACACGTTCAAGCACATAATAGATACTTGAAATATGATCCACAAACGGGATAGCAATATAACCACATGGTAAAATATACTCATGCCAATCAATGCCATAATGCAACATTTAAGTAATACACTATGCATAGTATCATCAACAAATATGAATGATAACAAATAAATTCACAAATGGAATAACCATACAACTACATAGTAAACATATCCACACATTGGGATAACATAACAACTTGTCAAATATTCCACACTTGGGGAGCCACATAACACTTGCCAAATAATCCACAAAGGGGATAAACAATATAGTCACATGGTAAAATAGAATATCTGGAAATGATCATTACATATTTAGTTTATAAAACCAATTCCATTTGAGAGATCACCTAAAAATACTCAATTTGGACTCTTGAACCATCCAATTTCGAGTCCGTATGAATTAACTATGATTTATTCAATTTCCACTCAACTTCTAACGTACAATACTACCTGCTGTAACCAAATCAGATTTTTGGGACATAAGGATAACTTCTTTAGCTATGAAACCATCACATTCAGAAAGTACTCAGAAAAACACCCAATTTAGACCCAAGAACCATCCAATTCCGATTTAATATGATTAAGTTATGACCATCACAAGATTGCTAAGCAGTGCAGTTGGAATTGAAGTTAGGATTTCACCGCCCAAGAGGGTTTTCAAGGAAATGTGAGTTTACGCCGGCATGGGCGGCCGCTCGGCCCCCTTGGGCGACCGCCCAAGCCTCTGCCCGGCCCAAACTTAGGTTTTTAACCCCTTTAACCCTAGTTCTTCCTTCCCTCTACCATTGATTATTCAAGAACACCCAAGAACACCTTCATTTCACCAAATCCCAAACAAACATGTAAACTTCAAAACCAAGTAACCCTAGATTATTTATCACTACTATTTCTACCCATTTCAACCCTTTTAACTCATCTTCATTGAACCCTAACTTCAACAATTTCAAATTCTATCCATTCCTTAAAATCTAAATCAACTCCCATGAACCACTATCTTTTTAAGCCATTAATCCATTTTCTAACTCCAAGAAGATTTCCAAAGCATATAATAACAATCACAACACTAAGAACAACAATAGATAGATTATGAGCACATAGATGAAAGGAGGTCATAACAACTCACCTTTGGGATTGAAATGGAAGGTTGATCTATTTAGCTAGATGAGTTCCTCTAGGCGATCCAACTTCAAAGGTGCTCTTGGACTTGAATTTGGTGAAGAAATTCTTGGCTTCAAGGTTTGGAACTTGGGGCTTCCATGGAGGTTCTCTCTAATTCTCTAGGTTGAAGATGAATGAGAAATGAGGGAGAAGGGAGGGGTAGTAAGAGGAGGTGATGGGAAGAGGACACTTGGCAAGGCATGGAAGAGTAAGAAAGTTGGCCCCTCCTACAACTTAATCCAAGGCTTTCACCCTACTCCCATTAATTTAAAATAAACCTTATCCCATTAATTCATCCTACTCATTTAACCTCCCCACATATTTATCTATTTATTAAATTTCCATTTTGTATCATTTCCCTTAGTTTCTTTATTTAATGTCCAATAAATTCTTATAAGCTCCTTAATTTACTTTTCACCCAATTTATCCTAACTCAAGAATTTAAAGATAAAATTGAACACATAAAGTCAACATAATATTAAAAGCATATAATTAAATATTAAAAATTGAGTGCCTAGGGTTGGGGTCGTCACACCAGTACCCCAATGATACTCTCCGATGTTGGCCGTAACCCATGCCTCCACCTCGTGATACAACATGCCCAAGCCCTTACGGGGCCAAGGCGCAAAGCCCAGCAGCTCAGTCAGGTGCTCATCGGACATCCGATCCCGTCATCTCACCGACTCCCCCTTGAAGGACAACCCGATGATAGCCGCAAAATCTGTGGAAGTCACCGTCGTCTCCCCCCAGCTGAAGTTGAAGGTGTGAGTAGTGTCCCACCAATACTCAGACAAGGCCAGAAAAAACGCCTTTGTTCTTCTGAGTCTCCGCCAGCCCGACCAGGTTCTCCACGAACACGTTCAGCCCAGAATCAGCATGCTCCTCCATACCTCGGTCACGGCCTCAAGGGACCCATGTGACTTCATCTTTTTTGCCTTCCCAAATGAAGGCACCTCATCCTGTAGGTAAACACAGCAAAGGTACGTCAATAACGATACTTAACAAATGAACCCAAAACAAAAACGATGACACATATCATTTACAAACACAAAAGTCCGTACCAACACGGCACACAAACAACAAAGGGTCCATCCCTACACATACACATTTTTTCACAAACAAGGGTCCGTCCCTACACAAAATAATTTCAACAAAGGGGTCCGTCCCTACACAAATTTTTCAATACAAAGGGTATGTCCCTACACGACACATTTTCATAAACACAAAACATTTTTCAAAGGGTCCGTCCCTACACGAAACATTTTCAAACAAAGTCCGTCACAAAAACACGGCACATTTCACACAAATTCCCCACAAAAAATCCGTTCATACACGGCAATTTTTCTAACAAAAAAACCATGTACATACAAAAATAGCATCAAGGTACAAATCACCGAAGCATGCACTTTAAGGAGATACACTTTAAACTCCACATTTTTTCACAACAATCACATACCTACAATCCATATACACCCAATTTCAACAATTCGACGTCAATTTCACAAATTGATCATGGCAACAACAAAAGCCCCAAATTGCAAAAACTAAAACCCTAGTTCTAGCATACATCATTTCGAGCAAGAATTAAAAACAAAAAATTGATTTCTTACCTCCACTACCGTTTCCCCCGCAATGTGTGCACCCTCACATCCGTATACAACTCATCCAGATTGATTGTTGAAGGTGTGTAGGGATAGAAGCTCCTTTGGAGATCCAACCTCCTCTCCATGGCTCCTCGGACTCTTTGACGACGTCCAAGCCTCAATCCTTTCGCCATGATAGTAATCTAGCGATTTAGAAGGGTTTTCTCGGGAAAATTTGGCTCAAAAATGGTTTTTTTTTCTCTTTCTCTCCTTCCTCGGCAGAAACTTGAAAAGGAAATGGAAATGGCATGTTTGCAATCTGATTTTGCTTAAAAACACCAGATTTGCATAAGAGTCCACACGGAACACTTTGCAAGTGCAAGTGAATCTGCACGGACTACTTTGCAGCCCCAGGCAATTCCCTCGTTTGCCCTTACAAATTTTGTCCTTGGCTGTCCAAAAGAAATTTCCAACAAAATTCATACATTTTGGTCCCTAAAACAAACGGAATCATATCCTCAAGGCACAAACGCCTACAAAAACAAATCTCGGCCTTCATCATAAGTCCGAACCTCAAGGCAGGCACACCTCCCAAAAATCAAATACAAGGCAAGCATGCCTCCCAAAAACAAACACAAGGCAAGAATGCCTCCCAATATACCACACAAGGCAAACACGCCTCCCAAAAAACAACCTCAAGGCAAGCACGCCTCCCAATATACCACACAAGGCAAGCACGCCTCCCAAAAATCAAACATAAGGCAAGCACGCCTCCCAAAAATCAAACTCAAGGCAAGTATGCTTCCCAAAAATCTCACTTAGGTACAAACGCCTTTACCTCACTTAGGTACAAGCACCTTAGGCACGAACGCCTTCCTATCAAGGCACGAACGCTTTCATCCCCATCATAGGACACCACCATGTCCTCACATCCGACCCAAGCGGTCACCTCACACATGAACTACGATCAAGCTTGATTCCCAATCGGGCTACGTAGGAATCCTACCAAAGAATCCAGCCATCCGACCCAAGCGGTCACCTCAGGACATCACCACATCCTCACTACTCTATCTCAGTCAGAGGACACCACTACGTCCTCATACAAGACAAATTCACCTCACACACGAACAACGATCAGGCTTGATTCCCAATCGGGATACGTGGGAATCCTACCAAAGGGTCCAGCCATACGACCTAAGCGGTCACCTCAGGACACCACCACGTCCATAACCGACGACCGACACGGTCATCTTCTATCTCCAGACAAGCTGTCAAAATCGGGAACCTTATCTTTATCGACGACCCCACTTCCTCCATAAGTGACGTCGCCGAGGGGGTTCTATAAGTACCCCAACCCGGACCGCTCTCCGTCCGAACATACGGGAAACACCGAGGACTCACGCCCGTGTGAACCCGAAGACCCATAATGTCCAAAAGGTCCAAAACCACCATCCAAACCAAGGGAAGACCTTTCAGGGATAAAAGGGAACTCAAGGACTTTACAGGAAATAACAAAATATGGCTAGTTGACATAATGGTCCGTATGGACCACTTTGCAAAGTAAGAATGGTCCGTACGGACACTTACTTCAACACGCCAAAATGATGAAAAAAATCCCCTTAAAGTCCACAATATTCCCTCAAATCTAGGAAACCCAAAAAACTAGTAATGACACAAAGGTCCATACGGACCATAGTTTTTTGAGCCCTATAAATAGAAGGCTCCCCCTTCCATTTCATTCACACCTCCATTCTCTCCTCTCTCCCCCAGTCTTCAGGCACCCTTCTAAGCCTTCCCGTCCTCTTCCGGCCATTCTGAGGAGCTTCTGAGCCATCCCGAGGCGCTCTCGAGCAATCTCGAGGTGCTCCCGAGCCTTCCTGAGGTGCTCTCGAGCCATCCCGAAACTCTGCCAAGCCTTCCCGAGGCGCTCCCGAGCCATCTCGAGGCATTCCGAAGCATCCTGAAGCTCTATCAGTCCATCCCGAGGCATTCAAAAGCATCCCGAAGCCCTGCCGGTCCATCCCAAGCCATCCCGAGGCATCCCCCGAGGCATTCCAAGGCATCTTGAAGCTCTGCCGGCACACACCGGTCCATCCCGAGGCATTACGAAGCTCTGTCGGCACACACCGATCCATCCCGAGGCATCTCGAAGCTCTGCTGGCACACACCGGTCCATCTCGAGGCATCCCGAAGCCCTGCCGGTCCACACCGATCCATCACGAGGCAATCCTGATCCATCCCGGTCTGTCCCGATCGACCCCTGACGTCTCAAATCAAACACATTCCCCCGCGAAAGATAGACATAAACCAACATTGGTATGATCTCCTTCTAAATCTCATTTAATTGCTTTCAATATTTAAATATTTCTTTTAAATACATCGTCTACAATGTAGACATCACTTTCAAAATGCATTTTTAAAAGCACACACACACACAATATTTAAAGAAAGAAGGGTATCGAAAGACTCGTGTATATGAGACGACTCGGGTGTGTGACGAATACGGGAAAAATTCGGCTTTTTGCGTTTCTTTGAAAAACCAAATAAGACCGGAAAAAACGGAGTCGCCACGCCATTTTAATTTTGAAGGGCCAAAACTTTGAAAAAAGCCCGAGATCAGAGATTTAGGTTCGGAGGTCATGTTACGCGTCGGGAAGGACGTTAGTGTGCACCCGACGCGCCTCGTAAAACGAGTCTTCCAAGCTGAAAATCATTTGTGTGTGTGTGTGTGTGTTTTTTGGCCAAAATAAGTTGAAACTGGAAAAAGTAAAAATTGGGATGTCTTTTTAAGACTTTAAACTGATCCCATGATTTTTTGGAGAATTTTTGGTTTGAGATTTGGTACTCAAAAAACCTTTTGAAGTTGAGAAGTCACTTCTGCCAGAAGGAAATGGCAGCAGACACCTGATTTTGAAATGGATTCAAGGGTCCTAAAACTTCATAATCTGGATGAACTCAGAGAATGAAAGTTTCTCTAGACTCCTTGAATAAACTTTGTGTGAAAGAAATTTCCATTTTGGAGAAGATTTGAGGGGTCAAAACCTTCTGGAAACCTCAGATATGAGATCTGGATTCCCAGAAGCTGATGAACTAGCCTCTGAAAGAAAAATTGAAAAGAGGAGTTTTACTCACCCAAAAAATAAGGTAAAAATATGTCTGGAAAGCTCTGGATGTTGGCTACAAAAAGTGCTTTGTAGTCAACACCAAATTCCAAGTTCATATGTGTCCAAAAATTAAGACCATGGACTGAGGTCTGAGAAATTTGCTACTGGACAGCAACTTCTCAAGAAAGAAAATATGATTTTAAGGGGGGTTTTGCATCCATGCTTGTCCCCATTTCCCTAGGTTTTGGTTAGTGATCACTAGACATTTTAGTGGTGAATCAACTATACCAAACCATCCTTGGGGTACATTAGGACTAAGCATTTCATTTGCTTGGGAGGGGATTTTACCCTTTGAAATCAAGATTTAGTGCTTGAAAATGGTTTTAGGGTTTTGAAAGTGCATTTTTGTAAGTAAGAAAGAAAAGCTTTGAAAATAATGTTGATCTTTGTAGAAGATCATCCATGGAGATGGTCTTCCATGGTGATCTTCTTAAATCTAGAGAAAGAAGATGAAAGAACTACATTTTGTAGTTTGAAGATGCATGCATGGATGAGATTTAGGGTTAGGAAGAGGAGGGTTTACCAATCTTCCTTGTGTTCTTGAGTGTTTGGCTTGAGTGTATGAGTGTTTAGGGCTTTAATATGAGAGTGAATGGATGAGTATGAGTTGGGAAAGATTGGAGAGAAAAAGATGACAATTCTTGAGAATTCTCCATTTTCTCTCTATATTTCGCGAAGGTTCGTTGCATTTGTGTTCTTCCTTCTTATTTTTGTATTTGGAGGGCTCAATTTATAGCCCTCTGAAAATTACAAAGTCATCCGCGCGGACAAGGTCGGTAGGCGTGCCTTTGTTCATTAATTACGGCTCCGGCCTTGGACGGGGAAGAATAAAAATTCAAAAAAACCAAATAAACGGCCGGTTTTTGTGTTTCAGCCTTTCTATTTATGGTTTTATTCTTTTGTTTTGCTTTTTAAGATGCTTTTCTTGGTTTAACTTCATTTGGCAATGCCCATTCTACCCTCCCTTTGTTAGAAATGTTAGGATAGTTAGGAATTGTTAGAAATGTTATAACTTTCGTTAATTTTCTAACGAAAATTCTAACAAGCTCAAATTGGAGCACTTACAGTAGCCCCTCGGCGACGGCGCTTTCGAAGGAAGCGGGGTCGTCGATAAGAGTAAGGCTCCATATTTGGCGGGATGATCAGTGATCGGGTGGTGAACCTAGCGATAGGCTACCTACGTATCCCGGGTGGGAATCAAGCCGGTCGTAGTTCGGGTCTTTGACCCTGGCGATGATGGCGTTTTAGGTGCCTCGAACCTGATGAGCGAGTTCTACGATCGGTTCTTTGGGAAGAAACTTCTGCTTGGGGATAAGAGATGACCATTTTCGGTCGATGGTTATCCGCTCTGTGAGGATAGGAGATCACCATTTTCGGTCTGATGGCTATCCGCTCTGCTGGGGATAGGAATGACCATTTTCGGTCTCTGCTGGGGATGACTGCGATCTATCGCTTTCTAGTGATAGCGTCTTAGGTGCCTCGAACCTTGGAGATGGCGTTTTAGGTGCCTCGAACCTTGAAGATGGCTTTTTAGGTGCCTCGGACCTTGATGATGATGGCTTTTTAGGCGCCTCGGACCTTGATGATGATGGCTTTTTAGGCGCCTCGGACCTTAATTTGAAATGGCCTTTCGGTGGACTTTGTCTGCTGCCGAAGGAGAGGGTGACCGTTTTGGTCGAGAAATTTGGACCTAATGATAGGCTACCTACGTATCCCTAGTGGGAATCAAGCCCTTTCGTAGTTCGAGTACTACTCGAGATTTCGTTGGCTTTTGGGATTCCGTTAACTTTCTTTGGGGATTTCGTTAGCCTTTCTTGAGGAAAATCGGACGTATTCGTGCGGGAAATCGGTCTTACGTTTGGCTAGTTGGATGATTTTGATGAAAGATACGGGATCTCGTTATCTTTCTCGGGGCACTCGGTCTTACGTTTGGCTAGGGGTAATTTTGATGAAAGATACGGGATCTCGTTATCTTTCTCGGGGCACTCGGTCTTACGTTTTACTGTCGGGAGGATTTTGATGAAAGATACGGGATCTCGTTATCTTTCTCGGGGCACTCGGTCTTACGTTTGGCTAGGGAAGATTTTGATGAAAGATACGGGATCTCGTTATCTTTCTCGGGGCACTCGGTCTTACGTTTTTTGCTTAGGGAAGATTTTGATGAAAGATGCGGGATCTCGTTATCTTTCTCGGGGCACTCGGTCTTACGTTTGACTAGGGGTAATTTTGATGAAAGATACGGGATCTCGTTATCTTTCTCGGGGCACTCGGTCTTACGTTTGGCTAGGGGGTAATTTTGATGAAAGATACGGGATCTCGTTATCTTTCTCGGGGCACTCGGTCTTACGTTTGGCTAGGGGGTAATTTTGATGAAAGATACGGGATCTCGTTATCTTTCTCGGGGCACTCGGTCTTACGTTTGGCTAGGGGTAATTTTGATGAAAGATACGGGATCTCGTTATCTTTCTCGGGGCACTCGGTCTTACGTTTGATGCTAGGGGTAATTTTGATGAAAGATACGGGATCTCGTTATCTTTCTCGGGGCACTCGGTCTTACGTTTGGCTAGGGGTAATTTTGATGAAAGATACGGGATCTCGTTATCTTTCTCGGGGCACTCGGTCTTACGTTTGTGCTAGGGGCAATTTTGATGAAAGATACGGGATCTCGTTATCTTTCTCGGGGCACTCGGTCTTACGTTTGGCTATAGGGGTAATTTTGATGAAAGATACGGGATCTCGTTATCTTTCTCGGGGCACTCGGTCTTACGTTTGGCTAGGGGTAATTTTGATGAAAGATACGGGATCTCGTTATCTTTCTCGGGTCACTCGGTCTTACGTTTGACTGTAGGGGTAATTTTGATGAAAGATACGGGATCTCGTTATCTTTCTCGGGTCACTCGGTCTTACGTTTGGCCGGGGAATATTTTGATGAAAGATACGGGATCTCGTTATCTTTCTCGGGGCACTCGGTCTTACGTTTGACTGCCGGGAATGATTTTTGATGAAAGATACGGGATCTCGTTATCTTTCTCAGAGGTAATTTTGATGAAAGATACGGGATCTCGTTATCTTTCTCGGTCTTAGGCTATAGAATTTTCTTGTGACTTTGGTTAACTTTGGTTAACTTTGTCAAGTTAGGGGAATTGCGAGAGTCACGAAATTTTAAGGGAGCAAAAGGGTCATTTGACCCTTGCAATCCTATCCGCGCGGATAGGGATGGAAAGTCGGGGGTATTTAATGGGGACGACGCCCTTCTTCTTCCTCGGTCCAATTTTGAAAATTCGAGAGCGGGGAGAGAGAGACGGCATTCCGCCATTTTTGGCTATTTAAGCTTCAAAATTTGTCCGATTTCTTCGATTTTTGAGCAATGGAACACGGGAAGGCGCTTTTCAAGGCAGGGACGTGGCCCGGTAGCGGAAGAGCGGTGGAGCTCGTCCGGATGAGGAGGCATTACAATCTTTCGCAATCGGTTGAGGAGGAGCATTACCCGATGCTTGGCAACATTGGGCCTCGGATCCGCATCTCCGAACGGTATATTTCGAATCCTCTTGATCCTCTTGTCGATTTCTTGTTTGAAAATTTTGGATGATTTTGAAATTTTTTTTTGAATATTGAATATTGATATTGATGATATGCAATGTTGCAATGAATTTGTGAGTGTCCCAAAAATGTGCATTTTGCTTGGGAAAAGAATTGGCATTTTCGCCGTTTTTTTTTTTTTTTTTTTTTTTTTAATCGAAAATTTCATGTGAAAATTCGAAGAATTGTGATTTTTTTTTTTTGAAATTGAATATTGCATGTTCTTGATGATGATGATTTTTTTTTGAAGTTGAATTTTGATATTGATGAATGATGATGCAATGCATGCATTTTGTTTTGAAAGAATGGGCATTTTGCCAATATGAGATGTATGTATGTTTAGGATTTTTTTGAAAAGTGGGACGGATTTTTCCTCCCGTTGTATGTAAGATGGATGATATGCATGTATGCATTTTTTTTGAAAATGGGACGGAGTTTTTACTTCCGTAGGAATGCATCCTTTTTTTTTTTGATGAATGCATTAGGACTTGCTGAAAATTGTTTTCTTTTATGCGAGAAAAATGGGGCTATGCTCATTGTATCTTTGTTATCTTTGTCGAATTTTTTTTTTTTTAATGCAAATGCAATCTTTTGACATTTTCTCTCTTTTTTTTTTTTTACGGGCGGAAACCGTTTTGTGACGGAGCGGTGAACAAAATGAAGACTCGAGGATCGGTGGAGTACGTGATTGACTTGTGGGACCGGCTTCCGGATGCGGGCCGAGGAGCTTTCTTAGAGTCAGAGACAGATCGTTGTCGAGACGGGGCTCTGGGAGTTTGTCGAGTGCTTGAGGGGTGGTCAAGTTCCACTAAGTGCAAGGGCTTGATGTTTGCTCTGGCGCGGCATTGGTGGGACGCGACCCGCACCTTCCACTTCTTACGGGGCGAGGCGGCGTTACGCCTTCGACTATCTTTGCGATCACGGGTGCGTCCTTCAATGGACGCGGCATTGAGTGGAGAGATGGCTACGGCGATGCGTCTGCGAGGCTCTTCTTGGATTTTCCCTATTCCCAAAAGGGGATGGGGATGGAGTATGCCGTGGTCTACGGCAAGATCGTGGAGACCATCGCGAGTTATGAGGTGGGGAGGAGAGGATAGGCGCCGATCGGTGCTAGGGGCCTTCTTGTGGTTTACTTTCTCGAGCACGCTCTTTGGTCATGCTTTGAGGGACGGCGGTCTTTGCCTTCTTTGAGGTCCTTGGAGGACATGGAGACGGTTGGAGATATTTCTGGGGGAGGCCGGGTGGTGATTTGTACTTCGCTCTTGATAGATACGGCCAGGAAGGGCTGTGAGCTCCTATCTTGCTTCGAGTTTGCTCACGGAGGTATAAGCTCTCTTTTTGCTTTCCCTCTTTCCTTTGAGCACGCACTTTTATTTGCGGCTTTGGATTGATTGGATTTTTACCTTTCGCGGTATGGGCGTTGGAGTTTTTCACGTCACGGTGTGGAGGCGGCAGGCGTACGTCGGGCGTATCCGGCCATGCGGTCTTGGTCCAAGCATGCCGGGGAGAAGATAAGCTCCGGGGCGTACGACTCTCGAGTACGCGGATTGCCTTCCTTTGACGGAGCCGAGACGGATGAGGGGATGATATTCTTCCCACAGGATCGCTTTGAGGTAAGCGCGGTGAAGGGCGGCGAGATACGGGCCCGGTGCGGCGGAGGATTTTGAGGGCACGACTTGCGACGTCTACTATCTGGGAGAGAGGGTGACGCGCCTGCATGGCGTGAACTCGCCTTTGCGGACACCGGTGGAGCCTCCCGCCGACATGATGCACCCGGCGATCGGTCCGTGACTGGGACGATTAGAAGCGAGCCCGGCACTTCTCGGACTTCGTGGCGATCGAGCCATATGCGACGTTCGTCTTGAGGAGGCGAGGATGCCTCGGGTTTTGGAGAGGGAGGGGCTTGGGATCCCGCGGTACCCTCGGACGGATTTTCCTATATCCCGGGATGGGGTCCGATTGAGGGTGCGAGATCCCTCGGCCGAGCGGCTTCCGCGAGCTTTCCGGCCTCGTCAGGAGTATGAAGAGTATGGCTTCACCTTTTCCCCTTCTTTTCTTTCTTTTGTTTCATCATCTTTAGCATCACTTTTTTTTTTTTTTTGACGCTTTTGCTTTTGTGCGGTTTTCGGAGGTGGTCGTCGAGACAGCGACGAAGCAAGTGATCGGGGCTAAGAGATTCATACGGAGGATGGTTGCTTGCGGGGCACCTCGAGGCTAGGGCGAGAGACCACGGCCGGCACCTGTCAGACGGGAGGCTTCTCCTATTCCCTCGGAGACTTCTTCGAGACCCCTCTTTCTCCTCTCATTGATCACCGCGCGGCACGCCTTCGGATCACGTCATTCTTGGGGATCCGCACGGGCGGGGACACGTACGGCGGCATGGTGGGTCGTCTCCGTACGTTCGGGAGTCGGACGCCTTCACTTTCGGGTACGACTTCTTCGGGGATGCGGGTTTACCCTATCGAGTGTGCCGGTTGGTCAGACGAGCCTCTTTACGGAGATGAGGACGATTACGAGCCGAGACTTTCGGGGCTCTGACGAGGCGGGCCCGAGTCGCAAGAGGGCCGGGGAGACATCGGGTGCTGGAGACTCCGATTGATGATTTTTTTTTTTTTGATTGATTTTTTTTTTTGAGATTTAGATTTGTACAGATTATGCACATTTTTTTGGATGTAATAATTTAGGATTTTATTTATGTTTGTTTGTTTTTTTTTTATGCACACTCTCTTTTTTTTTTGGAATGTAATAATTTAGGATTTTATTTTATGAATGCAATGCAATATGAATGCAGTGTTGCATGAGCCTTGGTTTTTTTTTTTTTGCAAGGGTGTTTGGTATATGGACTGGTTTGGGGAGGGTTTTGCACGGGTTTCGAGCAACGGGACGAGAATATTCCTCTTTTGGTGTAGCGGCTTGGTACATTGCAAAATTTTTTTGGAAAGCAATCCCATCCGCGCGGATGGGGCGCATCTCGACGGTGTCCTTTAATTTTGGTCAGGACTGGTCTTGCTTTATTTCAAATTCAAATATCTTCTTCAACCTCCAGCCCAAACAGCCATTTTCGGGGAGGAAGAGAGAAAAAACCATGGAAAACCTTAGAAAAGCTCCCTCAAAGTTATCCCAAGAGTCCCAAATGTCATTTTTCAACAAGTTCAAGGATTGGTCGGGAAATTATGCATGAGAGAAGGTCTTTCTTTGAAGAACGGTACAAGGTACGATGCTTGTGGTCTCTCGAAGAATTGGTTCCGGATTATGACCTCTTAAGGGCTTCTTCTTCGTTTTGGGATACTAGAAGGCATGTCTTTTGCCTTTCCTTCAACGAGATTGTTCCATTGTGGAAGAATTTCGGGCCTTGCTTGGAGGTCGGAGGTGGAGGAGATAGCAATTCCTTTGTCAGGAGGAGCTTCTTTTGTTGACAAGTTGTGCAACCTTCTTCATCTTTCCGGAGGAAGCACGAGGCATGATCCGCGGTCCCGACCATTTTGATATTTCCGGTCTTCCCGACAGATTTAGGGGCTTAGGCTTGGTGGATGACGCCTATTGGGATGCCTTTGCACTTTGCATGTTCGGCACTTTGTTCATGGTCTATTCCTTCGGGATTTGCCATCGATCTCTTTGGATGTTGTCGTTCATTGTCGCACAGGCGAGAGATGTCGTTCCTTTGATTCTTGGGGAGACTTTTCATGCTCTCGGCAGATTAGCTACCGGACGGCGGTATATGCACGGGGCGGCCCGTTTCTCTTGACCTGTGGGCGATGGAGCGTTTGGGGGTTCTTCGGGAAACCTACGATATGATCGAGCCTTGGACTTTTGCCGGGAGAGGTGTTGATGTAGATTTTGATGATCGGGGCTCGTGGGCACGTTGGATGGCGGGTCGCCGGGCTGAAGATATCGAGATGGTTGGTGCCTCGTTGGCGGGTGGAGACTCGCGAGTGCTTCGGGACGGGTCCCGTGTGGTTATGCTTAGGGGCTTTCTCGGTCCGGTTTCTACATTTCGGCTCTGGTCTCGAGACGGTTTGGCTTGGAAGCGAGA
This sequence comes from Adenophora triphylla var. japonica, assembly GCA_022495995.1. Taxonomy (NCBI): domain Eukaryota; kingdom Viridiplantae; phylum Streptophyta; class Magnoliopsida; order Asterales; family Campanulaceae; genus Adenophora; species Adenophora triphylla. The sequence goes on along the minus strand of JAFEMH010000304.1, from coordinate 780,721 downwards.
GTTCCTTTGGAGGGTTTTGATGATATAGCTACCGGGGTGGTGGCTCCTGTTTCCATGGATGATCCCTCGGTGTTTCCATTTCTTTCCAGTATGGAGGTACGATGCCTTTCCTCCTCGGGTCATTCTCGGGCGTCAGAGACCGGTGTTCTTGACCACTTGGTACCTGGATTGAGTACGAGGGGCATGCAGGAGAGACTCGAGGTGGCTATTTTGAGACGGCGTGAGGCCATTGTAGGTGCGGAGGACCGGGCTGTTTCGAGAGGAGGAGGGCCGGCGAGGGCCAATCCTCATGACGGGAGCGGAGACGCGTGGCCCGATTATGAGGCTTACGTCAAGAGACGGGAGAGGAGGGCTCCTATGTTACCGGCTAGGTTACGGGAGATGAGGGATGACGCTAGGGCTACTAAGGCCACGACGGAGGCGGTTTGATAGACCTGTTCCTATACGAGCTTGGTAGGAGGAATACCGACATTTTCCGGTTCGAAGAGAAAGACTCGGAGGGGAAGAAGAAGGGAGAGGCCGATACGAGTGGCTTGGAGTGACTACGAGGTTTCCAAGTATCCCTTTCTTGCCATGACGGACACATTAGTTTGATTATGTATCTTAGTTTTCTTTTAGCGAGGTTGCCGGTTGTAGGAATGAATCGGGCTTAGACTCATCAAAGAGCTTTTAACTTGTAATGAATATTTGAATTGCTTTAGAGTTTTTCGAGACGCTTTCATGGTACGATCAATTGTATTGATGCCAAAGTATGGCTTTTATTTGTGCTTTAGACCGAACCGTTTCCATTTGCCTACGTTCCCCTCATTTTGAGGAGCTCGGGTCTTCGTAGTTCAAGTGGTGAACTCTTTTTTGTTTTTTTTGTTTGTTTTTTTGGTGCAACCTGTTTTTACCTAGGCCGCCCTTTTCGGGTTTCTAACCTAGTTGGGTATTACTCTTTTAGCACTCTTTTTTTTGTTTTTTTTTGGTGCAACCTGTTTTTACCTAGGCCGCCCTTTTCGGGTTTCTAACCTAGTTGGGTATTACTCTTTTAGCACTCTTTTTTTTTGTTTTTTTTTTTGTTTTTTTTTGTTTTTTTTGTTTTTTTTACGCGTAGTATACGCGCGGCTTGTCACCATTCCTTTGGGTGTACAAAGGGATTCCGTCGAGGTGCGCAAGTTGCATGGCTCCTCAGGAGAAGATCTTACGGACGACATATGGCCCGACCCATACGAGGCTCCCATTTGCGAGAGGGTTGATACGGGTGGGGGCTTTTCTTTTAGAAACGAGATCACCTTCTCGGATCTCCCGATGCTTTACTTTCTTGTCGAAGGCTCTAGCCATTCTTCCTTGGTAGGCCGGATGTGTTCCATGGCCTTCGGTCGGCGTTCGTCTAGTAGGGCCAATTCGTCATGGCGACTCGGAGCCATTCGACCTCGTTGATTTGGCTTTCCGGCGGTATACGGAGCGAGGTATTTCCGGCTCGATTGGGAGTACGGCTTCCATTCCGTATGTGAGGGCAAAAGGTGTTTCCCCGGTTGCCGTTCGGCCCGATGTTACGTAGCCCCGAGTGCAAGTGTAACTTCTCGGGCCAATCTCTGCCTTGGACGGCCATTTTCCGGATGATATTTTCGAGTCTTGTTTCTTTGCTTCGACGGCTCCGTTGGTTTGGGGCTGTAGGGTGATGACTTGTGACGGGTTATTCGGAATTCCGCCGGCAACTTTGTCACATTCCCCTTGAAGTGGGATCCATTATACGAAATGATTTCGGCGGCAACCGTATCGGCACATGATGTTTTCTTTGATGAAGAGGGCAACTTTCTTTGAATTGAGGATTTTGTAGGACTTTGCGAGCATCCTTTCCACTTCCTTCGAAGAAATGACCAATCTGCGTCTCTTTAGGCTCTTCCGCGGTTCCCAAATTCACACTCGTCAAAATCTCTTCGGCGGCTTGGGCTCGATTTTCCTCTTCCGGACAACTTTGCTTAAAGATTTTTTTGTTGTTTGATTTTTTGTTTAATGTATGCCTTCTTTATCTAATGAATTATTATTAAAAAAAATTTTTTATTAATTAATTCATCATTAGTTAAAGTGGCAATCAAGGGATACTCGAAAGGTTCGTCATTTCATTGAAAACGAAAGGGAATACGGTGCTTGCTACGGACTCGTAGTCTTCGGGCGTAAGGCCGTCGGACGACCCTAGAGACTCGATCTTAACGAGAGAGAGGCGGGAGGACTTGTCCTAGATTGACACAAAGGGACGGGGACCAATCCAAGCTTGGTGATCATTTCCTCCTTGGTCGCGGACGGGCTGAGAGAGTTTCCCAATTCTTTAGCGGCATCGTTGTTGGTGGCCTCGTGACTCGGGAAGCTGTCTTTGTTTTTGTTTTCCTTTCTCAATTGCTGCTATCATCTCTTGGGTGAGCCGAGATCAATCGGGTCGGCTTTGGACTTCTTCTTCGAACAATTCTTTGCATAACCGAGACCATCCCAATCATCGAGGGAAATTCCGTGGCCTTAGCTTTTAGCCTTTGTCGGTTCGAACTCGGGTTTCGGATCTTCTGGGCGTAGGAATAGTGGTTGTGAGCTTCTCGGCTGTTCCACCGGAGTCGAGGCACGCCTACGAAGGTATACTCACTCTTCATGGTAGTGGTAGCCCCGGGTATCTTGGGTAGATCCAGGAACATTCTACGGACCGGGTTAGCCTTGGTTCCTCTGAACTTGTTGAGGCTATCCTGTAGCTTTAGCCATTCTTCTGTAGGAGTGGGCTCTGTGATGTTTCCTGGTTGTGTGGGACCCTTTACAAAGTAGTCAGCCAAATTAGGGTGAAGGGGAGAGATTTGGGATTGTCGGCGGGACCTTTCTGTGGCGGCTTCAAATCTCTTTCCCTTTGCGGTGTCATTTGGGGAGGCCTCATATCCCGGGCCGTGGCGAGTATTTTGTCCTTTCACTTCGATGAGTTTGAAAGTTCCTTGTTGGCGCTTCCCAGGACCGAGGCCGGGTAGATAGCTCATTTTTCTCATCATTTTCAAGGCCGGTGGGATTTTATCAGTGGCCGTCGGATCTATGTTGCACACTTGGGCCTTGGGAGGCTCGGCAAGTGGCCCGTTAGCATGTGACCTTCCTCGTCATGTTTGATTTCTAGAATAGGTATTCCGCGTGTCTGTGCCCTCTAAAGTGACTAAATCTCCGTAAATGGTCGTCGGATCCCCATTCGAGGCAATTTCACACCTTTGGTGGAGGCTTGAGGCGACCCCTTTGACTTGGTGCGGCCAAGGTCTTCCCAGCCGGGGCATTGAAAGTAATCGGGATGTCGATAACTGGAATTCCACAGGTATCAATTTCTGTCCAAACCGGAGGTCTAAAGTAGCGACTCAGGACTGCTCGGGATGTTGAGTCGTAAGCTTTGGCTGTGAGAGAAGAAGGCTTCAAGTACCGTAGTCTTGATATCAAGCAAGCTCATGATCTTTCTTTGGAAGAATGTTCATTCCGGACCCATTATCAACAGGACCCGAGGAGGCGTCGTTCATCAGTGGTGTGATGAAGAGAGGCTCATTATGATCGGCCCCAAATTGAGGGAGGTCGAGATACGTGAAAGTGATTATGTTCCCGTAGTGGATGTTTCCAATCAGTGTACCACATCATCGGGAGTAGCATCAATAGGCACGAGAGTGCGAGCCGGGCTTTCTTCCGGCTTCGGCTTATGGGGATAAGACGAAGTGAGTAGAGACCGAGAGGAAATGTTGGCTGTGTTTGCTTCATTTGGGTGAGCACGGGATCCTCTTTTCGAGTGCAGGTTTGTTGTCTTAGCGTAGGGGCGGCGATCTTCTTTTGGTGCTTGATCTGTGGCCTTCTTGTACGCCTTGGGATTTCCTTGGAAGATGCGCCGGATCGGGTCAACAGATTAACTTCCTCATCAGTCGTCTCTTGACTAGATTTCTTCAACGCCCAGCGTTAACGGGGAGCCCTTTTGGCTATTGGCCATTGGTGCAGCGGAGCCTAGCAGCGGTGCGGGGGTGAGCTTGGTGTGCGGCCTCTTCTGGCGGCCCTTATAACTGCTTGCCAAGTCACAGGCTTTTGGGTTTGGGGTTGTGTTGTTGCCCCTTGGATGGCCCACAGAGCTAGGGCGTCCTCCGATTCATTCTCATGGCCGGCCTTGCTCATAGTTATCATGCAACAAGAGTCGCTATTGTCGGGGCTTGGCGGTTTGCCGATTTCTTCCCCGGTATAGTGTAGCCATTCTTGTTCCTTTCTGTAATATTCGAAGTTTGGAGATGATTATAGCATTACGTGTGGGAGGCGCATCCGGTATTATGCCGGTCTCTAGGACTTCTGCGAAAGGCGACATACATTCGGGAAGGTGACCTCTTCTTGGGTAACCACGACAAGGAGTGTTACTTTGTTCTGGGGTGGATTTGATCTAACCATGGTTATTTTCTCATTTGGGCGGATGGGAGTTAATTTTCCTCTTTCGATCAGATCTTCGACTATCAGCCTGGATCGGACACCTGAAAACCCTTTCCCCAAAGCATGGTATGCAGTATTGAATTCTAAGACATCCACGTGCTCAGATCCCTGAAACTTCATGGCCTTCATGTCCTCGGTCTCGTATTCGTCTTCCGAAGTTTCTTCGTCGTCGCTTGCTGATAACCAGCCATTGTGCACGGCTCCCGTGGGCTCATTTCGGGCATGATTGTTCCAGTTGTTTCGGATGCGGGGCCTCGATTGACTCTTCGCTCTCGTCATCATCATCGTCATCGTCATCATCGTCATCGCTTTGTCATCGAGAATCGTCTTCCCATACCACGGGGATATCGGGTGAGAGAGAGCGACGGTCAAATCTGTTAGGGAAGAGGGTGCGTGCGGCCGCGAAGTTGTCATATGCTCCCATTCCGGAAGTGATGGTAGCTGCGATTCGGCTTCTCCTCCCGAAATTGCGGGGGAAGAGTGAGAGGGGCGGCACATATTTGACGCCGGAGTAGGATATAGAAGGAATCCTCCTCTTCGATTCTTGGCTGTTCTCGGGATCATATTCGGGCTCTCCCAAGCCAATTTGCGAAGTGTACTAGCTCCGGATGCTCTTCGGCCTCTTTCTTGATAAGCCCGTCGGGTGCTCGCGGAAACTTTCTTGCTCAATCTTTCTTGGCTTTGTTCTAACCATCTTGTATAAATAGTTCTTTCATGTTACGGCGGAACGGCCCGGTTCTTCGGTATCGGCCTTCCCTTCACCCGAAAAGTAGCGGGCCTCGTATTCTTGCAAGGAGTCTACGACATGAGACCAAGATGGGTTGATTCGTTCGATATCCTCGAGTGAGGGAATCCGGGTCGGGATCCTCGACGAGGTTGGCCACGGGTATTTGGGGACCTTCATCGGCATCTTCTGGGCGTGTGAAGATTCTCCGCATTCAATCATATTCACCTGATTATGGTTCCGTGGCGGCGGATTTTTGGCTTGTGTTGGGTCCCTCGGGGCCTTCCAACTTTCCTTGCTCTATTAGCCCTGGATTGCCTTTTTCGAGTGAAGCGGTATCGATCGAGATGTCAGTGAGCTTGATGAAAGGCACAATACTTTGTAGTATCCACGGGAGCATTCGGATTTACGGGTTGGAAATTCTCCAAAGGCCGCGGCAAGCCTTCTTTCACCGAGTCCCTAAAGATGTCATTCGGGGGCATTCCAAAGTTTTCGAGATTTATGACCCGCGATGCAGGGTTCGGTGGCTTCTGGGAGCAAAAGGAGTCGTGTTGTTACATTCTGTCCCGCATAGTTAATCATCTCTTTGCCTTTAGCGGGAGCTTGAGGCGGTGTTTGCGGGAGGAGCCCGATATACGTGGCGAGTGCGGCGGCCGGTTGCGATTGTAGGCCTTTTCAAACTTAGGCTGCGAGTTAACCATGGCCCTTAGTCGAGTATGGGAAGTGGCGAGGGAGGCTCTCGGATGTGGTTTCAAGCATGAGTTTGGAAGATGTCCGGTTGTTCCTCTTCGGAAGGAGGGATGGCCATTTCAACGAGTTTCGGATTCCACCGCTTGTAAAAGTCCCCAACATTCTCATCGGGACTGGCTTTGTTGTTTGTAGGTCAACCCTATTTGTTTCCCATTCCAAGTTGGCCTTGTATTTTACGTGAAGGCATTGGTAATCTGGTCCCATGTAGCCACGGCTTCGGGTTTCAAACGGAAGAACCACTTCAAGGCCTTTGGACTTCAAAGATAGGCGAAATAGTCGGCTAGCTGGCGATTGGTACATCCTTTGGCTTTCATCGCCAAGGTATATGTGTCCAAATGGGTTTTCGGACATGCGGTTCCATCAAAGAGATCAGATTTGGCATCACGAATTTGTGGGGCGGGGAACAATGGAGTCAGTGCAGTAGGCCGGAAGGCGGGCTTTACGCGGTCGGTTCGGCAATCTGCGCTTTCATTTCCTTGTGTTGTTCCATGAACCGGGCCGGATGAGGGTCTTGTGGCGGAACCATGGCATTCAAGCTAGTGGGTGAGCTAGAGAGAGGAGCTACCACTGGAGCGGGCGGGTGGAGAGGCGGCCGGTCGGGGACGTAGGTGAAAACTTGTCACAGGGGTGAGTTACCACAGGGAGCATGAGTAGGAGCACGAGCAAAGGGTAGAACCTTGCGGCTTCTTTGTGGATTTTCAGCGGCAAAGTAGGTGGGGGCAGCCCCGATGTAGCCGGATAACTTGGATTTCAGTGGGGCCCGTAAGTAGGCTTGAGTGCGGGAGTTTGTCCCGGATTGTTGAATTGCATGGGTTGCTTGTGGTGAAGGTGTGTAACCCGGGAATGCTGCGGTCTGGTGATTCGGATGACAGGGATGGAGGCTTGGTAACCCATAGAAGTGCGAGTGAGGAATGGATTTGTGTGAGGAGCTTGGTGAACTAGTGCTTGTTACGAGGAGGGGCTCACGGCGTGGTCCCGAGAACCAAGTTGTGGCGGCATGCCGAGCTTGTGGTACATTCTTTGTGAAGGTCGGATTGATCGGTTCCGGGCGGCGGGATTCCGATTAGGCGTGGCATTAGAGATAGCCCCAACCATGAGAAGACATTAAAATCTTGATTTTGCCCCGTGATTTGTGCCGTCGGGCTGCATGGATCCGGTGGTGCGTGGTTGGGGAGGCTGGTGACCCGAAAATCGAGGAGCATGGGTTACGGTAGTGGCACCATAGGAGGTGGGTGGCGGCATCCTGGTGTAATCGGGCGGCGAGAGTGGGGTTGGCATCCTCGTCTTCTTCCACGGTGAAGGTGCCATCCGGATTGAGGTGGCGGCCGAGACCGTGACTCTTAATAGCCTCCATAAAATTTGTTTAGGTGTGCTTCTGTCGTAACCTCATACGTTACGCTAGCGATTCCACTTTGTTGCTCTGTGCGAGGGTCCGGGAGGCGGAGTGACGTTATCCCCATCATTGCCGGCTGATGCGAGACATTACGAAACCCGGAGTTGGAACGAACGGCGAAGGCGACGATGCGCTTGACTCTTCCCAGCTGATCAAACGGTGACCCGGTGCCCGAAACCAAGCTTTGTGCGGAGGCTGCGGGGAAAGGACATGAAGATTCGAGATGTCAGGAATGGAAGGAGGGTAGGTGTTTGGGCTTTAGGCTCATGCAACATGCGATTATTTGTTCACGTTTACTTAAAACATGTTTTATTAACCTAATCGGTTGGAAAAGATTGCTCTTCTTTTCGCAAACTACTACGATTCTGGATCGGTGGGCCCCGTCACTACGTCTATAAGCCCCTCGTATTCCACGTATTTCGACCTCCCGGGGTGGACGGCCCGGGCGAGGGTCCTATAGGGCAAGCGGGTCCCACCGACCGAAAGAAAACGATCCTAAAAGTCGGCGGGTAATCGAGTCTTAACGAGCATTCGATGTAAATTACGGACAAGGCGACGTCAAAAGTCAAGATCATGTCCAAGGGCTCGACGAAAAGTCGGCATGATTTGGGCGATAAATGTCCACGATTGATCTTGACTTGTCGTCGGTTAAGCCGTAATTAGGCATGGAATAACCGTTAATCCTTGATGACTCGGTGTCAATCTTTGGGAGTCGAGTGTATAATTTGTGCCGGTCGAGCCGAAGTCAAGGCGCCGGTCAATATCTTGGTCAAAGTCTGCGGCGAAAAACCGGCGAGAACTTCGGCGATTAGCGGCGATTAGGGACCCGAGAGATATTGAGTCGGTATGCCGACAAAGGCTTGAAAGGAAAGGTCTATACACGGACGGGGCATGACACGGACCCGGACTAAAAACCAACGGGTCTCGGACAAAGTGTGTCACGGACAAGTGCATGGTCGACACGAGGCTCCATGGGATGTTTGGGTAGTCTGTGCTCATCAGAGGCGTAATAAGACCAAACGGACCGCGACAAGGATTTCCCGGGTTAAGGACGTAGTGTGCGGTGTACGGTCACGTGCGCGTAGTGTGCAAGCGAGTCTATATTCTTTTTCGAGTAAAATAGAGATTTTTTTATGTGTCTTAAAAATATGATGCATGATTTTTTTTTCTTGGAAATTTTCTCTTTTTTTTTTTTTTGAAAATCCCTTTTTTTTTGAAAATTTTTTTTATGAGCACATAAGCACGTAAGCATGAAAATTCCGACAGTTAGGGACATTATTCCGACAGTCAAAATTTTGACTTTCTCCGAGGCGGCCAAAACAACATGAAAACTGTGCAAAAATCAACACACACACCAAAATGATTTTCAAAGCCGGGACGGAAGCTTGACCCTCAAAAGCTTTTTTTTTTTGAAAACGGTGATACCGGTACGTGGGATTGTTAGACCACAATTTATCCCCGACTCGTGTTAGGAGGCGATAACGGGAAATTTAGTGGTTTCCACCAATATACCGAACACCATTTTTTATTAAAAAGCTTAGTCCCCAGCAGAGTCGCCACTGTGACGAATACGGGAAAAATTCGGCTTTTTGCGTTTCTTTGAAAAACCAAATAAGACCGGAAAAAACGGAGTCGCCACGCCATTTTAATTTTGAAGGGCCAAAACTTTGAAAAAAGCCCGAGATCAGAGATTTAGGTTCGGAGGTCATGTTACGCGTCGGGAAGGACGTTAGTGTGCACCCGACGCGCCTCGTAAAACGAGTCTTCCAAGCTGAAAATCATTTGTGTGTGTTTGTGCGTGTGTGTTTTGGCCAAAATAAGTTGAAACTGGAAAAAGTAAAAATTGGGATGTCTTTTAAGACTTTAAACTGATCCCATGATTTTTTGGAGAATTTTTGGTTTGAGATTTGGTACTCAAAAAACCTTTTGAAGTTGAGAAGTCACTTCTGCCAGAAGGAAATGGCAGCAGACACCTGATTTTGAAATGGATTCAAGGGTCCTAAAACTTCATAATCTGGATGAACTCAGAGAATGAAAGTTTCTCTAGACTCCTTGAATAAACTTTGTGTGAAAGAAATTTCCATTTTGGAGAAGATTTGAGGGGTCAAAACCTTCTGGAAACCTCAGATATGAGATCTGGATTCCCAGAAGCTGATGAACTAGCCTCTGAAAGAAAAATTGAAAAGAGGAGTTTTACTCACCCAAAAAATAAGGTAAAAATATGTCTGGAAAGCTCTGGATGTTGGCTACAAAAAGTGTTTTGTAGTCAACACCAAATTCCAAGTTCATCTGTGTCCAAAAATTAAGACCATGGACTGAGGTCTGAGAAATTTGCTACTGGACAGCAACTTCTCAAGAAAGAAAATATGATTTTAAGGGGGGTTTTGCATCCATGCTTGTCCCCATTTCCCTAGGTTTTGGTTAGTGATCACTAGACATTTTAGTGGTGAATCAACTATACCAAACCATCCTTGGGGTACATTAGGACTAAGCATTTCATTTGCTTGGGGAGGGGGATTTTACCCTTTGAAATCAAGATTTAGTGCTTGAAAATGGTTTTTTAGGGTTTTGAAAGTGCATTTTTGTAAGTAAGAAAGAAAAGCTTTGAAAATAATGTTGATCTTTGTAGAAGATCATCCATGGAGATGGTCTTCCATGGTGATCTTCTTAGATCTAGAGAAAGAAGATGAAAGAACTACATTTTGTAGTTTGAAGATGCATGCATGGATGAGATTTAGGGTTAGGAAGAGGAGGGTTTACCAATCTTCCTTGTGTTCTTGAGTGTTTGGCTTGAGTGTATGAGTGTTTAGGGCTTTAATATGAGAGTGAATGGATGAGTATGAGTTGGGAAAGATTGGAGAGAAAAAGATGACAATTCTTGAGAATTCTCACTGTTTTCTCTCTATATTTCGCCAGAGGTTCGTTGCATTTGTGTTCTTCCTTCTTATTTCTGTGACTGGAGGGCTCAATTTATAGCCCTCTGAAAATTACAAAGTCATCCGCGCGGACAAGGTCAGTAGGCGTGCACTGTTCATTAATTACAGCTCCAGCCTTGGACAGGAAGAATAAAAATTCAAAAAAACCAAATAAACAGCCAGTTTTTGTGTTTCCAGCCTTTCTATTTATGGTTTTATTCTTTTGTTTTGCTTTTTAAGATGCTTTTCTTGGTTTAACTTCATTTGGCAATGCCCATTCTACCCTCCCTTTGTTAGAAATGTTAGGATAGTTAGGAATTGTTAGAAATGTTATAACTTTCGTTAATTTTCTAACGAAAATTCTAACAAGCTCAAATTGGAGCACTTACAGGGTGAGCTCAAATATCTCTTCATGTGGCGTAACCTGACATCCGAACTCAAAAATATCATCACACAACAAAGCAAAACTAAAATAGAATTTTCTCAATGTTTTGGGCACAATCAAAACGGCGTGGCAACTCTAAAACGAAAACGCAGCACGACCGCATGACGCGAGATACCAGTTCGGCCACGGATCGGGTAATTTCACCTTTGCTTCACTTCATTTGGAGAAGTAGTCAACTGTCACGATCACATATTTGCAATTACCTCGGGCGGGGGGAAGGGTCTGATGATGTCGATTCCCCACATGTCAAATTGCCACGTAGGTATTATAAGAGTATGCTTAATTGCTGGGACACTAGGAATGTCAGAGTATCTCTGGCACTTGTCAAATTGCCACGTTATCGTCCTCTCTTTTCCTTTTCTTCATCTTTTTATTTTATTTTAAAAGAGTCTATGTTTCAGTAGTTAATAACTTCATTTAGGTTAAATATCTTGCCAATTGACATATACTAGAGTAAGGTTGTAACATAGTGCCTATCTGTTCTCTTTTGCCCTCCTAATATCAAGCGGGATCTTGTTAGTTCTATTCCATTGAATTATAGCTTGTTAGTTGATTTTACTGATATATGGGGTAGTAGGCTCTTTCAATCTCTCTGTGCCCTCACACACTTTAAAGAAGGGCCATGTTTTGCCATGAATTAGTACACCTTCACGATCAATCACTTGCACAGCTGCTTAATAAGAATTGATAGTATTACTAAACAATTTTAATATATTCACAGCCTCACTGTAATCATATAGCTTCTTTTTTGGTTGTCAAGTTTTCTGCTATGTTATTTACTAAATATGTGAGCTTAGTTTGTTCTTGTGATGATATCCAGAGGATAATTTAATGACTTTGTTGTTACTGCTAATTTTACTAGTTACGATATGTTGAAGTGTTATCCAAAAAGGCTGTTGATATCTTAAAGGAGATCAGGTACTCTTCGATGGCACTTGTTTAATGACATGTCACAGAAATTGTATATTATTTGGATTTACACTTACAACTTCTTTTTGATTTTTGTTCATTTTTATGCTTAATTTCAGAGACCTTACAGGGGTTATTGCTGAACTAACTAAAGAGTTCAATATTGATAAATTTCTTTCGGTATTTCTGGAATCTCTTCTCGAGTACAGGTCGGAAATATTAGTTTTGCATTTAAGTAATGTTTTTTCCTTCCTGTGTTCGCCAACTGAGTGATCTACATTCACTGTCTTGATGATGATCTGTATCTTCAAACTTTATTATCAATAGTGGAGTCGATTCCTGTGAGAGGCTTAATCAGTCACCTAGTCATGAAGCTCCTTTCTTCATCCACATCAAAGAAAGAGAATGAAAGGCTTTCATCTGAATCAGGTTTGTTCTGTTCAGTACTTGCCTTGCTTTCAGCGAAGTTACCATACCCTCAATTCCAGCTCTTTCTAGGCAGCTGACCCTATATCTTGAAACAGCGGAGGTAAGAATATTGTACTGTTTCATTAATGCTGCAATAAGATAAGAGTTCCTTACCCTCCCCTCTCTGATTTTCAGGTTGCTTTGTAGGCTGGCCTAATTTCTCATTCGGATGGACTGTTAGATTCAGCAGTCTACAGCTTGCAAAATGTTGACTCGGTGGATGGTAAGCCTAAACATTATTACACAAGGAAACATTTTTTACGGAAGTATTGGCTGGCCTAATTTCTCATTCTTAATCATGGATTTATATATGTTAGCTTGTCGCCGGTCAGGAAATATTCATTTGCTTTTCTTATTTTTTGTTTCCCATGTGATATAACATTATTAATCCTTTGTACTTTATTATTTTGAAGATTTGCCAGCTTCCATCTTTGTGCTATGACAACGACTGGCCGATGCAAAAGGTGTTCATTTTCCCTCTCTTTTTCTCTTTCTACATGAATCGATTGTGATTTATCAGCTTTCACTTGCCAAATATTTTCTTATGATTGGTATGACAGTACATCTTTACCTACATCACAATTCATGTTCTACTTTTGGCCGCCTTATTACCGTGTTTGTTAATAGACCATATTATTGTTTCAACCGTCAGTTATATATCTGATCCTACCTGAAATCTTGGTTTTCATTTTGTCCCTGTTATGGTTTTTACTTTGTTCCCGGACCATGTGAATACCTTTTCTCATGGCCATTTAGGACCATCGAGTGTTGAAATGTGCCTTGCACATCGACAAACTCGCGGGAATGCCATTTGATTGGCTATATTTCTCTCTATTGAGCCTTTACATTGCATGTGATATATGCCAGTAAACAGCAGTTAGACCATGATATAGGCAAGGTAGATAGCATTCGGGTTTTAGAGATTATTTATGGACATTCGATAGGCATGGAATCCATTTGAACCGACATGACTAAGACAAACGAGGTGGTGAAAAGCGCATTGGTATATAGGGAAATGTGAACTGATCATGTCAAGTTTGTGATCATGTCAATTGGCATACAATTCATTTGAATTTTTATTTGTCGTATTGCAAGCATTGCAAGGAATGAGGAACGAGTATGGGGTTTGAGTATGAGTGTTGTTGTCCAACGCACTAACAGAGAAGGATTTTCACAAGCCAGTATACTATCTAAGACTGAGCATATAATCACCCATACTGTTTTGTTATAAATAACTTGGCTGCCATTTTTTCACGATGAGGAATTCAACTTTCCTAAGCTCTCTGTATGCATCAAAATAATGGCTCTGGGTCTGTGAGTCATGAATGGTTCTATTCACTTAAAGAATAATTAATTCCAGTTTAGATGTATTGGAAATCTCATAATATTTTGTTGGTTAAACTAAGTACTTATTTGAAATCTCAGAATATTTTGTTGTTTAAAAAAAACATTGTTGTTATGGATCTAATGAAGTGTTATATCGAGTATTATTGTTTGGTAGCCAATGGAGACATGTTCGATTATGTTTTGTATTCATTTTTTAATCCGCAGAGATATTCTTCAATTATCATCTAATAAATTGTGATTGTGATTATATGTATTTTATAACGGAAGCTTTGGCGGTTTTTTTTTCCCGAGTATTATTCTTTGGTAGCCAATAAACATGTTTGATTAAGTTTTGCATTCATTTTTTTAATATGCAGAGAAATTCTCACATTATCATCTAATAAATAGTGATTGTCATTATATGTTTTGGCAGTTCATGGGGTAGAATATGCATTTGGTGAACATGAACATTCAACTACAGGGATATTTGAAGTTGAGCCAAAAAAGTGCCTGGAATTCACATATAGGAAATAAATGTTGGTAGGACGAACAGACTTACTTATGTAAGACGTTTGTCTAAGTTTGACCGGAAGCCAATTCCTAGCCGGGTCAACTCGACATGGTAAGAACTTCAACCAGTAAAGATATTGGATTTCTTTCAGGATTTTCTTATAATATTATTAATTATGATACTTAAATCATCTTGACCAATTCTTGACAAATACTGAAGAATCTCAACCTTTAAAACTCCCTCCAACTCGCTTAGAGGGCTAGCTTAGATTTAGGAAACAATTGAAAACAACATGCGAGATATTACTGTGTCTATGATGAAGAACTATCCTTTGCTTTTACGCAAATTTATGGTTGACAAAACAAAATTACCGTTACTAGTGGAAATGATCATGTACATGGACCTGGAGCTTTATTCTCCAAAGAGACAGGAGTAGGTGCCTTAATTTAATATATTTTTAGGTGAATGATCAAGATTTGGCCAAGCTCTTATAGTCTTTCTGACTTGTAGGTTATGAAAAGTCAGTAGAGGAGAACACGAGTACAAAATTAAGCATGCTAATGACTACCTCCGTCCCAAAACGAATGTCCAAAAACTTTTCAAATTCCCTCTTGATCAAGAGAAAATTTGAATTTTTTGGACATTCATTGGGGACAGAGGTAGTAATGCTATTACCTTTTCCTGCTTTGCCTGCCAAAAGGAGCCACTGACATTGAACTGTGAGCAGAATCACTGCAATACTTATTATTTTCACCCTCTTGTTAAGGAGTACCAATCCCTTAACATTGCCCTGTCGTTGTATTTATTTTTTTAGGCTAGTCATTTTTGTTTATTTGTCTCGCTATTTGAGAAGGGTTTGCAAATTTAGTGGGCTTACTTTCCAGGTGTCTTATTTTATCTAATCATTTTGTTTCAGATTGAAATCAGAGAGCAACGGGAGCAACGGCTGAGGTTTGCAGCATAGTTGTTAAAGGCGAAAGGCGAGAGGCAGGCGAGAAGTTCCTAGAAAAGGCGAATGGCGAGGCGGTTGAAAGGCGGTCGAAAGGCGAGCAAGGCGTTAAAGTAGAACAAAAGGAATAGTAAAATAATATATATGTAAAATATATTAAACAAAGCTTTTAAACATGTTAAGAACAAGAATTTTGCATTAAATAAAGGTCATAATTTCACATGGAATAACAACTTAACACAACTAAAACACCCAAAAGTGAGAATTCTTAAACAAAAAACAGATTTTATGTTCAAAAAATGTGTTCAAATCAGTAAACAAGTAGTCATTTAAAAGTGTGAAAATAGGTGAATTTTAAGACAAAAAACACATGTATCGTACTTATTTTCTTTTGATCACTCGAGGGAAATAACGGATATCTTTGTTTCTCATGCACGCTACAAGCTATCTTTACCCCTATGTTTTCCCAAAACAACCCATTGGGTAAATTAAATTATTAAAACTAAAATTACAAAATGACCTAGTTTAACACTACATATACGTCTATTATGCCTTTTGACAAAGACAGACTCCTTACGCCTCTCGTCATAACCAAGAAACGTCTCGCCTGGCCTAAAAGACGCACAACAGCCCGCCAGAAAACCAAAAGGCGGTCGACCCCTAAAGGCGCCAAAATAGTGAGGCGGGCGAGAGAGGCGCTAGCCTTTCGCAACTATGGTTTGCAGTTACCAGCCCTTCAAGTTCTTTTTCGTACAAAGAGGTATCTTCTTCTTTCTCCTTCAAATTTCCATTTTGAAGCATAGCCAAATTGCTGTATTCAGCAATAGCTTTTATTCCCATAACATCATTGTTGAATGGTGTCCCCGGAAGCGGATACTTGACCCATGCCATAAATCTCTATTTACGCTGTGAGTAACATAGACAATATTCATTGTAACCCTGTAGGGTGGTGGGTGTTCAGTGACGTTCATGTTAGAGTTTGATGTTGAATTGTTTTTACAAAAAACATGGGGTATTTTTTGAATGAATTATTGAGGGTTTAGTTCGAATTTCTCAACCTATGTCCATATGATACTGAATATTGGTTCCTTTTCACTTAGTTCTAGAAGTAAGCTTAGCAGATATAAAAAGTAGGGAGTAAAAGTTCAATCTAAAAGACCGTTGATCCAAACTCACAAAGTACTTTAGATAACCTAATCTTTTTGTATGGAAAAGATCACAAATTGTTTTTTGTCAGTGAAAGATATTCGCTTGGCTACACACGAGATAAACCACACAAACTGAAGAGCTCCATCAGTTTTTGGAATTTCAACTGCCAAGACAAGACAGTGGGCACCAGTGTTCAACGATCTTCCAAGATCTTCCTTTTGGACCACAGCAAAGCACAGCATCTTTACATGACTTTGTATGAGTATTTTTAAGATAGTTAAATGCAAGTGTTTTTGAAGGGGACATGTAAATATATGTTTATGGTTTGAGTTACTTGATATGACTTATATGACTTTATATAAGTATTTTTAAGATAGTTAAATGCAAGTGTTATTATTTTAATAATTGTGTATATGGTGATCCCTAGATTGATTACGACATAGTATTTTCAGTTGTATTCTTATATGTGTTTGTGTCAATGGTATTTGGGAGGGACAAAATCGTCCCCAATAGTTTTTGGAAGGGCAATCATAGCCGTGCCAAATGTATTTCGAGAGGCAATCAAATCGTGCCAAATGTATTTGAGACGGCAAACAAAAGCGTGACAAATGTATTTGGAAGGGCAGGAAAAACAGTGCCTAATGTAATTGGAAGGGCAAACAAAACCGTCCTAAATACGTATTTGGGACGGGCAACTAAAAACCGTCCCAAATACTCGTAAATAGGACAGACCTGCTCAACCATCACCATTTTCGTGCCAAATACTTTTTTGGACGATTTTGGGTTGTCACAAATGTATTTGGCACTCTTGTATTTGGGAGGGAGTCAAAACCGTCTCAAGGCCGTCCCAAATACTTTTTGGGACGGTTTTGATGGTATTTGGGACGATTTTTGGCCTTCACAAATACCCCTTTTTCTTGTAGTGCGTACTCCGGTTGATTGTTAGAAGCAGGGAACTTAGATATGATTATGTCTTGGATGGTGTGCTCCCCATCAGGACTAATTCTACCTTTGCTTCTCTCCTTAGTGGCTGAGCCATTTGTGTATAAGACCCAACAGTTGGATGGGAGCTCGAAGGTCGATTCTTCTCCCTCAGATCTTTTGCGTTTACGGGAGGTGGGGTCGTGCTCGCCTATGAAGGCGGTTTCAACCATGAAATCGACCAGAGGCTGTACTCGGAGCGTCTTCCTAGGTTGGTATGTAATGTCAAACTCAGTGAGTTCAATGGACCAATTAAGGAGACGTCCTGAGCAATCCAACTAATGCAAGATTTTCCTTAAGGGCGCATTAGTATATACAGTGATGGGGTGTGCAGAAAAGTATGCTCGTAGCTTTCGTGTCGCTATGACTAGGGCATATGCTATCTTTTATGCATTGAAGTATCT
This sequence comes from Adenophora triphylla var. japonica, assembly GCA_022495995.1. Classification (NCBI taxonomy): domain Eukaryota; kingdom Viridiplantae; phylum Streptophyta; class Magnoliopsida; order Asterales; family Campanulaceae; genus Adenophora; species Adenophora triphylla. The sequence continues at coordinate 763,351 of JAFEMH010000304.1, read as the reverse complement.
GCTCTCCACGTCGGATAGTGCCTTGGAGACATAGTAGATAGGTCTCTGTGTGGTTCCTTCATTTCGGACTAGTACCGCAGCTATTGCGTTGTCCGTGGCTGCTAGGAAGACATATAGTATTTCTCCAGTAATCGGGCTGCTCAACAAAGGAGGGGATCCCAAGTATTCCTTCAACTGTTTGAATGATTCCGAGCATTCAAGTGTCCAGGAGAAGTTCTTGGCCCCCTTCAAGACTTTGAAGAATGACAGCGATCTTCAGCGGATTTAGCGATGAATCTTCCAAGTGCAGCTATCCTTCCATTCAGTCTCTGAAACTCCTTGATGTTGGTAGGTTCCTTCATTTCTATTAAGGCTTTGATTTTTTTTCTGGATTTGCCTCGATGCCTCTCTGTGATACCATAAAATCGAGGAATTTTCCAGCAGTCACCCAGAACACGCATTTACTTGGGTTTAATTTCATGCTGTTGGCTCGTAGGTTGTTGAAAGTTTCCTCCAAGTCTGGTGCGTGACTTCCATCCTTAGTTTTGATGACCATGTCATCTATGTAGGCCTCCATGTTGCGGCCTATCTGCTCCCCAAAGACTTTGTTGACCATGCGCTGGTAGGTTGCGCTTGCATTCTTGAGCCCGAAAGGCATCATAGTGTAACAATAAATTCCTCCAACTGCCTGGAAAGCTGTATTTTCGATGTCTTCCTTAGCCATTTTTATTTGGTGATAACCAGAATAGGCATCTAGGAAGCTGAGCGTTTTATGTCCAGCGATGGAGTCTACCAGCTTGTCAATTTTTGGGAGAGGGTAAATGTCTTTTGGGTAGGCTTTGTTGAGATCTGTGAAGTCTACGCACATTCGCCACTTCCCGTTATGTTTCTTGACCATCACCACGTTGGCCAACCAAACAGGGTATGTTGCTTCCCTGATAATCCCAACACTTATTAATTTTTGCACCTCTTCTTTGATAGCGTCTTCCTTATCATTTGCAAAAATTCTCCTTGTCTGCTTGATAGGTCTAGCAGACGGATCAACTTCCAACCTGTGGAGAGCTATATCTTCCTTAATTCCCCTCATATCCTCGATTTTCCAGGAGAAGACATCAAGATTATTTTTTAGGAGTGTGATGATTTTCTCCCGTTCTTAAGGAGAGCCGACCCCCTATTTTTATTTTTTGATCCGGATAGTCGGGGTTGAGTATAATTTCTTCTAGTTCATCTACGGGTTCCATTTACGGACTGTCTTGGGCTGTAGAGTCTCAATGATTATTTCTCTAAGTCTTACGCCATCCTCGCCATCAAGGTCTAGCTCTTCCATGTCCACCGGTTCGTCTACGTCCTGGGAGCTCTTCTTGTCTCAAGTCGGGGTTGGCCCCGAGTTCGGCGGCGACGAGATGAGGGACTACATTCGGGACGGACAGAAGCGTGTCATTGTTTTCATCTACTTCTAGGATCATGTGATTCTCATCTTCTGCTTCAAAAATCAGATTGAGTCTGGAACTAGTACTGGTAGTCTTCACAGACTTAGAGATTTTCATGTTTTCTTCCGGAGTGCCCACCTCTATTTTCCTGGATGTTTTTCTACTCCTTATGACATGCTCCAAGAAGTCTTTGGGGGTCACCCTCATGCATCCAACTCCAGCACGAGTAGGGAATTTAACTAGTTGGTGAGGGAGGGAGGCAACCAACCCAAGTTTTCCTTGACTTGGAATGCCTAGGATGGCGTGGTAGTCGGTTGCCAAGTCCATGACCATGAACGTAACTGTGGCCTCTGCTCGGAAGGGATGATCTCCCAATTCCAGTAATAAATCGACAGTCCCCATGGCGCTGACTTTGTGGTTTGTAAAACCTTCTAGTCTTCCAGAGTATGGTTCTAACATGCTATCTTTCAGATCCATCTTTTGGAAGGTGGAATATTACAGAATATCTTGGGAGGCCCCCAAGTCAATGAGGAGTCTTTCGGACTCACATTTGTCAATCCTTCCCTTGATCACCAAGGGTTGCTCGCGAGCCGCGCGACTTCCGGCTAGTTCATTAGGAGAGAAGCTTATGACTTCCTATTCCTTGTGAATCCAGGCGGGGATATGATAGACTTTGCTTAGCTCATGGATCTGGTTCTTCAATTTTTTATTGGAGACAATCTCATCTCTGATTACATGAAGCTTAGCCCTAGGAGGCCTGTCCTCCCTTTCATCTTCCTTATCATCATCGTCGTCATCCTTTCTCTTCCGCTTGTTATCCTTTCTCATAACGTAGCGGTCAAACTTTCCCTCGTCCACCCATCACCGAATCATTCTTTTGAGGGAGATACAGTTTGATGTGTCATGTCCACGGTTCTTGTGAAAGGCACATTATTTGGAGTTGTCACAGGTGTACTTTGATTTATCACTGAGTTGGCGGGGATCTGGTAAGTTCACCAACTGCATGATCTCCGTGATTTGTTTTGTGATGAGGGTAAAAATCTCGGCTCTTTCAGTTCCCCGAGTTCTATTTTACCCTTTATAGCCGTTTCCATTGGAGGCCTGGTGGGTTCCAGTTGCCTCTGCCTCCGGCTTATCAGATCTCTTCTTACTTTTTTCCTCCGCCATAGTTATGGCATAAGCCACATTGTACAAATCAGATTTGGACTTAGGCTCTCTGGCAGAAAGCTCATAGATTAATTGTCCGGATCTCAATCCGGAGTTGAAGCAAACGATCACCTCCCTGTCTGTCAGGCTCTCTTCAACTTGGTCTGCCATAGCTCTGAATCTGTTATAATAACTCAGAGTGGTTTCATTCTTCCCTTGCTCTATGTTAGCAAGATCAGTCAACCCCTTCTTCCTCTTCCCTGTTGCGGCGAAGTGGTCCAGGAACCTCCTCCTCATGATTTTTCAGTTGTCAATGCTTCCCTTCTTTTGCTCACGGAACCAGGACAAAGTTGTTTTGGAAAAGGTACTAGCAAAAGCTTTGCAGAGAATGTCATTTGCCTTAGTAAGGAGGGCCATGGTGGATTCAAAACTTTGCACATGGTCCCGTGCATCGGTGGTTCCTGCGTATTTGTCAAAACTCGAGATTTTGAGAGCAGGATTGGGAGGAAGATCATTAATACGCTGGGAGAAAGGACGAGTGGCACTGGTATCATCTTCGTCTACTTCCTTTTTCCCTATTTCCATTTCCATTTCCATTTCCATCTCATCTAATCTCTTTTTCAAGAGTAGCAATTCTCTGGCATCGACCCTCGAGCAAAAATGAGAGCTCCGATGGGATCTTTCTCTCCTTCTGTGCCCTCCGGCGTGAGAGTAAGTATTTGTATTTAGAGAGAGAAATCAATTGACAAGAGTTTACAAAAGATGTGTTACCAAAATAATGTGAATTATGGCTTGTATATACTCCCTCCGTCCCGCTACAAAGTTCACAGTTACTGTTTGCATGCAAATTAAGAAAAAAGTTAGTAGAGTAAGTGTTGTGAGTAAGAAAAGTGAGGCTGAAGAGAGAAAGTGGGGTAGGAAATAGTGATTTGATTAGTGTTGTGAGTATAAAAGTAAAGTAGGAGAGAGAATTAGTGGGTGGAATAGTAAAAATTCTTTGCCATTTTAGGAAGTGTGAAGTTTGTAATGGGACGCCCAATGAGAAAAGTGTGCAGGTTGTAGCGGGACGGAGGGAGTATAAGCATAACATTGTATAATCCTTGTTGGATAGGAATGCATAAAGATAAGATTTTATTCCAAGGAGGATTATAACTGTTCAGTCCTCGTTGGATGAGAATTCGTGTGAGATAAGGTTATATTTCTAAGAGGATTATCAGTTCACAGTCCTTATTTGAGTAGGATTGGATAAATAATATTCTGCTCGTGCGCCTGTGAGGAATCTTCCTCGGCTTGTATTGCTTTGTCGGCTTAGATTATGTCGAAGAGGAGATGTGGAGAATGGAGAAACCCATTTCAACTTTGTTGATAGCCGAGGAGGGGCTCCTCGTCTTTGGAGGAAGGCCTTGGGAGATGCCTTGCTCGGCATTGAAGATTATACCTCATCGACATTCAGTTTTGTTTGGGCCTTGGTCATTATACGCTCTGGTATGCCTAGGTCGACATAGTGAGAATGACGAGGAGGCCGGACGAGAAAAGGTAGGGAAGACCCACTTCCTTTGTCGTAATTGAGACTTATATGGATTATATTTTGGGCCCAATCCATTGGGTATTGCCCGATCACGGATCCACGTTTGTACCTCGATTTATACCGTTCAATATAGAGTTTTTTTATTTTATTTTTTTATTGACTAGTTATAACAACCACATTTTATGCGTCGAATGAAATACCAAGACTTCATCTTTAAGGTATCTTCATTTTATATGACTATAATTATCGCAAGGAGACTCTTACTCATTTGCGTATCTTCATTTTATATTACTTGTCTTCATAACCATTAGTTGTGTCTTAAACTCTAAAAAATAAACAAAATATATTGTGTGATTAATTTTTTCCCCATACTTGGCTTGATTTATCTACAATGTCTATAGTTCCAATCTTTTTTATTATTATTTTATATCAAGTGAAAATAAAATCTATAATAAGAGGGAAAAAATACAATTAGACCAAATGAAAAAGTGATACTCCCTCTCTCCTTAAATAACTGATAAAAAAAATTAAATTTACTTTTAATAAAGAGCATATTTAAAAAAAATTGGTCGTTCACTTTGAACTGAAGGGGGGGGGGGAGTACATAATAAACAATTAAAATGCTTAATTTTCATTCATATAGATTTATAGGATTCTAGAAGAAAGGTATATTAACATTTTCAGAAAGTAGTTTAAGACTTGTATGATTAGGTAGGTTTCGATTTTATATTTATTTGTTTTTTTATTAAATATTATAAAATTGTTTACTCAACATCGAATTACAACATAGAGAAAACAATATTTCAAAGAAAGGCTATTCATTACTTCTTATGTTTCAAAATGAATGAGATTTTTTTTTTAATTTTAATTATAAGCAAATTTATATATTTTTTTTTTTAAAAAATGATCATTTATTTTGAAACATAATTTACTATGAGATTCATTTAAACATATATATATACTAGCACATGCCCGTGTCCAAAAACTTGTAAAAAACGCGTTTTTTTTTAACTTATAAAAAAACGTGTTTTCTACTCTCTCTCTCTAAACGAACGGTTTCCTCACGAGCTCTCTCTCTCTCTAAACGCAAACAGAGGTCTTGCATCACCGAGCTCTCCCTCTCTACCCAAACGGCGATCCAATTCCCTTCAACCTTCCGATCTAATCTCTCTCAAGATTTCCCGGTGCCGGAGATGATTTTGATGATTCCACCCCCGTAATTGATTCCGAACTCCGTTACAGCTTCCAGCGTAACTTTCAGTTCTTATGTTCGATTCCTGTTGAAGAAATGCAATCTGGCTAATTTGGGTTTGTTTGTCAACTCAATTTTTATGTTGAATCTGCAGAAATCATTTTGCTCTTCCAATTTTTAAATTCAATTCTTGGGTTCCCAAACACAGTCATAGCTCCTGGATCGTCTTCTTCACCAACAACAATCGTCTTCACCGTCCTCATTAACGATCTCCTTCTCCGGATTAGACACAAACCCAGCAAATCCCTCTCTCTATTTGAATCGGTCCTCACCTGGTTTTTGAATGCCAGTGCTCTGGTTTTTGAATGCCAGTTCTCTAGTTATCAAATGCCAGTTTATGTATTGTGGAATGCCAGTACAATCTGTGGTGCAGAATAAATCAGTGCTTTTTGCATTTTGTGAATTTGAAAATGCCAGTGTACGTAATTTTGAATGCCAGTACATGTTTTTTGGAATGCCAGTCCATGTTTTTTTGAATGTCAGCAAAAATGATTACCAGTGTTTTTTGAGTGCCAGTGTATGTGTATTTGAGTGCCAGTGTACGTGATTTTGAATGCCAGTCCATGTTTTTTTAAATGCCACTGCTTATGTTTTTGAGAGCCAGCAAAAATATTAGTGTAACAAAGTGCCAGTGTTAGTGTAACAGAGTGTCAGTGTGAAGAGTGCCTGTTCATGTATATAAAGTACCCGTATAAAAGTGCCAGTGCCAGTTTAACAAAGTGCCAGTGCCAGTTTACACTGGCACTTTGTTAAATTGGTACTGGCACTTTTTTCACTGGCATTTTGTGACACATGCACTGGTGTGAGTACCCCGATCCGAACCCATGATTTAGATCCACTTTAATTAAAATTTGGACTTATATAATTGCTAAAAAGGCAATATTTAGTCCAAATCTCTCAGCAGCCCATCAGTCCATTGGGTCTGCCAAGCATTCGGCCCAATATGGCCAAAAAGTGTACGCTGTCGTCCGACATGGGACACTAAGGCGGTTTAACTGCCCATGTCGTGCGACATAAGATGCCCCATCAGGATGCCTATAAATACAAGGCATGGCTGATCATTTTAGAGAGAGGCAAAAAGAGAGCCAAAGTGAGGATTAATCCTGAGAGGAAACTCTTGCCAAATAGAGTCTCTCTCTCTCTCATACACACACACTCACCTCCCTCCTCACACACACACACTTCAAGGTCAAGACTCAAAGAAGCTTCCTTTGTTGGTGATTGAAGGGGTAGACACCATACTATTGGTGATTCTACCTTGTGGACTACAATAGGTAGCCACTAAACCTTTCTCCCTCTTTAAATAAAGTCTTTAATATATATTGCATGCATACTTGCTTTCATACTATGTAGAAATTGGGATTTTGCATGATAAAGGTGGTGGAGGAGTGAATCTTCAATATTCACTTCTCCCCACCTCAGATCTGGACATTTGGTGGCATACACACCAATAAAGTTTCAATCTTTGCTTAGCTACATTGGGTTAGGAAGTGATGGCTACTCCAAAGTGGCCATAAAACATGTGATTCATCACATTTGGCCACTAAAGCCATGTGATCTTCCCATAATACCCATATTATAGTATTATATTACTGTTTACAGTCACTAAATATGCTTGGTTTGCTTGGGGAACAAAGGAGGAACCAAACAGACTGAAGAGCACTGAAACAGGCTCCCCATGTCGTGCGACATAGGTCTCCATGGAGATCCTGTGTCATACGACATGGGACTCCCAGAAGGCTGCAAAGCCATTCTTGGACTTCAGATCTGCTAGGTTTATCCCCTTTGTGATTCAAAGCCTACCTCAGCATCTTCTGGCTCATAAGCCACTATTTGGGTGCCTAAACTCAGTTTGGGTGCAACCTACTTGATGGAAGAGGATCACCGTATGACATAGACGACATCAAAAACTCTATGTCATATGACATCCGTGTCGACAAAGTCTATCGTGACTTTGTCCATTCCTATCAACCCCAAACAGGGTTCTAGGCCACTAAATAGTGTCCTAAATGAGTAAAATAATGTCTTTTCTAATTTCCAGAGTAACTTTACCTCTGTAAGAGACAATCTGACCATGAGTCCTTATGTCGCCCGACATCCTCGTTAAGAGAAGTCCTGTGTCGGACGACAAGGGAACTCCCTGGGCAGACTGTCTCAAGACCTCTGCCTTGTGATAAAAGATATCATATGTAAAAGGGTGTGGCCCCCTATCATGGCTCACAAGTTGTATTCAGTTCCATACCATCAATGAAATCTAAGCTTGCACACTTTACTTGTTGACACACATCGCACACACATTTTGAATGTCCATAATTGTCCAAACGTTGATTGAAAGTCTCGAAAGAGGCGTGTTGGGTGAACTCTCTAGTTCTTCCCAACACGTAACCAGACTCCCGGACCCAAAATCTCTTAAAACAGGTTTTTCAATGTTTTCCTCTAAAAACGGCGTGGCGACTCCCAAAACAAACCGAGAAACCCCCTTTTCGCTTCAAAAGCAAAAATAACACAAAAAAGGAAAAAACATCACATTTTCCTAAAAAGATGTTTCAAAAACGGAAAGATCAAAGTCGGGTTTTTTCGGGCGAGCGTTCATTCAGTGGCGACTCCGCTGGGGACTTACATTGAAAAACTTTTTCAAACAAAAAAAAAGAAGTTTTTCTTAAAGAGAGTCTAACTTTCTTCAAATCAACTTGGACAATTTCTTCATTCTACTTGTGTGTGCATTTGTGTCATGTCGTGTGCTTTGCCTTGATTCCATGCCTATATGCTCTATCATGCTTTGGTATGTGATACTATTGAGAGCCGGGGCTCTTTTCCCTTTTTGCTACTTGCTTGTTCCGTCAAAACAGAACAGGGCAGAAAGATACAGGACTACAGCTACTGGCAAGGTTGGACATTTGGGGCAGTCCCCTTTTGTCATGCTTTGAATCCATTTCTTATTCCTTTTTCTTTGCATATTGCATAAAAAAAATATCTTTTGGAAAATGGCAAAAAAAATATATTTTCTTAGAAAATTACCTTCACACTACTCGCACGCTACCCGCACATAGAACTAGAACCCGGGAGTGTATGGACGGCATCGCGGAAAGCGACCTATTTCGCTGACGTTTGAGCGCCTAAAGTCCTCCTAGCCTGTGAAATCAGCCAACACTTGTCCCTGACACACTTTACCCCGTGACCGGTTGGTTTTTGGCCAATACTTTTCAAAACGTCATTCAAAACTCGGTTTTCAAGATTTTTTCACAAAGTCCGAGTCGTATCCCGTCTCCAAAATCTCGGTATACTTTCCCTTCTTAGTGTCGAAATTACGACATAACCCAAAGTAAGTAAACGTCATGACTTTGACATATCTCAACATAAGCACGTGTCGATCTCACGATTTGACTCCGCATGGAATCATAAACGCGATTTCGACATGCGCCAAATGCGAGACTATGTCGAATTCTTGATACATACTGACAAAGGGTTATGCCAGAATTTCGCCACAAAGCAGCGAAAGGCCATGCCAGATTATTGATTCGAAAAGAGGAAAGGTCACGCCCAATTTTGCCAGGATCTTACCTGCAAATTGAGGTCTCGTACATTCAAACGTACTTTCCGACCCTCTCTCTTCCCGAGTTTAGACGATGACTTGGACTTGGTTTTGAAAACCCCGAGTTTGACCCGTTTTGACTTGTATGCCCATAGGCTCGTTCTCCCTTTCGGTTGGTGGGTTCCACGTGCCCTATAGGACCTCTGCCGGGATTGTCCGTCCCGGAGGTGCAATACAGGTGGAATACAGAGGGTCTATAGACGTAGTGATGGAACCCACTAATCCAGGAATAGAGTAGAATGCGAAAAAGAAGGTATTCCCCCCTTTTCCAACCATTCCTAGGATTAATAAAATCATTTTTTGTAAATAATATAAAAATACAAAAAAAAAAAAAGAAGAGAAGAAAAGGCATATGCATGAGTCCGTCCTCAGCCTATCCTCTCCCCTACCTAAAACCGTTCTCTCCCCCTTTCAGCGAGCAAGTATTGGGTCAGAGTTCCGGGTGGTCGGTTAATCAGTTTCTCTCCAGTCAGGGGTTCATTTCTAGCAGTCTCAGAAATGGCAGATTCGCAAGTCTCAGCGTGTTTGGGTCTGAATGCAAGTGTTGATCCAACTCAGAATCAGAATATCAGTCCGGGTGCAAGGCCGGATCAAGGTCAGAATGTGGGGCAAAACATAGCTCTGAGTGCCTCTCCTAGCAGTGGTTACGGCATGGGTCCTCACATGACACCCCCGGGAAGTCCGTTTGTTAACCCTCAACCAGGTTTCAACTTCTCTCAAGAAGCTTCCCTCTGTGCCGCCCTCGAAGCCTCTCATGCCCGTGAAGAGACCGGTTGGGCTCGCTATGTCGAAGTGATGCGCATGCAAGGCGTCGCAGTAATCCGTCACCCGGATGGGTCCTATGAAGAGATCAGGGAAGGGCCTGTGGTACCCACAAATGGTAAGGCAATCAATGCCAATGACAAGTCAAACACTCTCTTCTGTTACATGTTGTCTTGGGAAGAAATCCGGGTTGCAGCAAAAATAGTAAACAATGTCCAGCATAATGGCATGGCCCCCAATTCCCAGTCTACTCCCCTCACTTGGGAAGAGATTAAGTGTGCCGCAAATTCAAGCTCGGCAATCACTGTTAATCAATTGCGACAAGCAGCCTGGCCGTACGCTACACAGGGGCCTCCTCTGAGTTGGTCAGAATTGAATGCAACCAGTACAGAACACGATGAGGGCCAAGACGCTAAGGTGAACTTGCTCACCAGGTCAGGAAAAATGTTGGGAACTGACATCGCCGGACCATCGGGAAAAGACAAAGAAGCAGTTGTTCCGGGGGAAGGTGCTGGCAAAAATTCATACGCCAAGGGGACATCCGAAGAGGACTTGATAGGGAATGACCCAATCCTTGCGCAACTAAAACGAACCCAGGCCAACATTTCTCTCTGGTCTCTCCTAACTTCTTCTTATCCTCACAAGCTAAAGTTGGAGGAAGCTCTATCCAGGACAATGGTATCCGTAAATTCCACCCCTGACGAAGCATGCCAATTGATAGGTACCGCCCGGTACGGAAACATCATCACCTTTACAGAATTGGATTTGCCAAAATATGGAGCCAGTCACAACGAATCTCTGCACATCACTGTTCAGTTAGATGGACGCCGGCTCCCCCATGTAATGGTAGACAACGGCTCAGCTATGAATGTACTGCCTGCCAGGATGATGAGCCTGTTGGACATTAAGGCCACTGATCTAAAGCCATCCGACCAGACCATAAAGGCATATGATTCTACATCTAGAAAAGTTTTGGGTGTGATACCATTACTATGTGGTTCGAAAAGAAACCCCTGGTGGTTGAGTTTCTGGTAATAGACATTCCGGTCAGTTTCTCCGCTTTGCTAGGAAGACCGTGGCTGCACCAGATTAATGGAGTCGCTTCAACCTTGCATCAATGTGTCAAGTTCGTTCAAGACGGCGAGCTGACCATCATTTATGGAGACAGTGTCACCATCGAGGGCACCGATGATGAGGGAAGACCAGTAATGGAAATTAAACATGATGAAGCCAACTTAATGTTAAGCGGTTTCAGAGTCGAAAGCCCAAAGGCCCAGATCAGCACGATCGACCTGACAACCTCTTTTGATAAAATCCCCCCAGTTATGGTGATGATGAGACGTATGAACTACATTCCGGGACTTGGTCTTGGAAGACGTCAACAGGGTACCCACAAGCTTGAGGAATTAAAGCTGAAAAGGGACAAAGAAGGTCTGGGATATGTCGGGAAGACCCCCAAGGACAAAGAGGCCGACAAGATCGAAGCCACAGAAAAGAAGAAGGTTAGTGCTGCTGGAAAGACCTATGCTAAACCTAACCTCCGTCACTACCACCCTTCCCTGGAAAAATATTTTGTCAGGGAAAAAGGTGCTGATCTCGCATGCCCCAAAAGCCAGCTCGAGAAAATGAAAGATCTTACTTTGAAGGAGTTCATCACTAACAAGCCTGACATTCCAGGGGCTGTGACTACCTTCAAAAGCCAGTATCACTTCTGGGGGAACCCTGATTTCACTAGCCAGTTCAAGAGGTTATCCATGGACGAGCCTGTGATCGGGGAGGTCGACGAAACCACCGAGCTCGATATGGGCAAAGATATCGCAACTTTGTTCGAAGGAACAAATTTGTCAAAAACCACCGGGGCTGATCCACTGATGGAAACACCGTTGATTGATTTACGCAAAGATACGCCACCAATGACCGGGGCTGTTGCTAAGGATCCTTTCGATATGGTTGACCTTCTGACTGGGGATGATTGTGTGCCCGTAATCGGTTTTCCGGCAGGAAAAGACTACGTATCAGTGATTGATTTTGGTGGAGACAAGGAGATTGATCCGCGCACCTTCGTCAGCACTTCAGAAATGCCGCTCCAAAATTGGATCTCCTTCAAAGGACCGATCGCCAGCCGGGAAGTTATGATAAAGAAGCTCGGGCTGACCCCTCATCCTGGTGTGTCTGAGTCAAAATCAGTCCCTGTAATCCTGAGTCAGTCCTCAGAGTCTTTTGTTATCGAGTTCGAGTCTCTAGATAGGTCTAGTACTCTCACGGCCGATGATCATCGCCGTGTCTTTAACTCTGTCTTCCCTTTTGCATTAAATGAAATGGTCGACCTTTCTGCGTATCCCTTAATTGCCACTTTAACAAATGATAAGTTAACTAAGACAGATCTTAATGACTTAAAAGTGGTTAACAATGATTCATTTGAAGAAGACACATAATTTTTAGATGAAAACTTTTTAAACGATAATATAAAGCAGGTTTTTGACCGAGACGACAATCGGGCCCAAGCTGCCGATGAAGTATTAACTACAGTGAATTTGGGAACTACGGAAGAACCCAAAGAGACACAAATTGGTAGTTTCTTTACCGGGGAAGAACGGGAAACCCTCATCAATCTGCTCAAGGAATACGTGGACGTATTTGCCTGGTCTTACAAAGACATGCCCGGGTTGGATACCTCAACTGTTGAACATCGAATCCCCCTGGACCCAGAAGCCAGGCCTGTCAAGCAGAAGCTTCGCCGGATCAAGCCAGAATGGTCCCTCCAAGTCAAGGAAGAGATAGAAAAGCTGCTCAGAGTAGGTTTCATCAGAGTGGTCGAATACCCCAAGTGGTATGGGTGGTCAGCAAACTGAGACACTACCTCCTGGCGCATACAGTACACCTAGTGTCAAAGATGGATCCCATCAAGTGCCTTTTCAGAAAGTCTTCTCTGTCATCAAGGCTTGCGAAATGGTCATTCTTCCTAGCCGAATTTGATATCAAGTTCATAACCCGCAAGGCAATCAAAGGCCAAGCTCTGTCAGATCATTTGGCAAATTTCCTAAGCTCAGAAGCACTCGAGTTCGAACCCCAGTTTCCAGACGATGGAATCTTCGTGATAGAGGGTACAGACCATTGGCAGTTGTTCTTCGACGGTGCCGCCAACAAAAGGGGCAATCGTATCGGCATGGTGTTGGTTGATCCAAAGGATGTGCACACCCCCATCGCTATCAAGTTAAATTTCCCAGCTACTAACAACGCCGCAGAATATGAAGCTTGTATAGCTGGCCTCGAGGCAGCCTTAGAGCGAAATGTCGAAAAATTGGAGGTTTACGGAGACTCTCAGCTGATCATCAATCAGGTATCCAATAAGTGGAGAACTGTGGATCCGTACCTACAGATGTACTATGCCTACATGGAGGACCTGATCAACCAATTCAAGGAAGTCACGTTCCACTATCTGCCCCGGGACAAGAACAGGTTCGTAGATGCCTTGGCCACTTTGGCCTCTCTGGTAGAAATTCCAGAAGGAAAATTAGTAAAACCATTCAGGGACCTACTGTTGCCAGATTGAGCTAGAAAAGGTCGATGACTTGTGGTACAGTCAGATCTTTCAGTACCTTAAGCATGGCGAAGCCTCATTCCCTACAGAAGAGGATGGTAGGATAAAAAGAAGGTCTCCGCGCAAAAAGCTTGCAAGCATTGAAAAGGTTGTCTGCACAGTACGTTATTCTGGGGGACGACTTATGGAAGAAAAGGCATCGAGGGCCACTTCTGCTCTGCATCAGCAAGTCTAAGGCCAGAAAAGTCATGGAAGAAGTCCATGGTGGCGCATGTGGACCACATATGAACGCCCGAGCCTTGATGTTCAGCATACTCAGGATGGGCTATTAATGGATCTCCATGGAAACTGACTGCATTCATTTTGTGCGGACCTGCGATAAATGTCAGCGGTTCTCCAATCTCAACCATATGCCTCCTCATGATCTCTACTGCATGAGCACTCCTTGGCCATTCGCAACTTGGGGGATCGACGTCATTGGGAAAATAACTCCGGGCGGTAGCAACGGACACGAATTTGTGTTGGTCGCCGTAGATTACTTCACCAAGTGGGTTGAAGCAGCGTCCTACAAGGTCCTGAACTCCAAAAAAGTAGCCCGCTTCATAAAAGAAAACATTCTGTGCCGGTACGGAGTTCCGAACGAGATTATCTCAAACAATGGGTCACACTTCGAGGGACATACCGACGAACTGCTCGCAGAATTCAGAATCAAGCGACACAAGTCCTTCCCTTATCGCCCTCAAACCAATGGTGCTGTCGAAGCAGCAAACAAAAACCTGGAAAGGATCATCCGAAAGATGGCCGAAAGGAACCGAGACTGGCCCGAGAAGCTTCACTTAGCACTATGGGGCTACCGCACCTCAGTAAGAACAGCCACGGGTGAAACTCCGTTCGCTTTGACCTATGGGATGGATGCCGTTTTGTCCATTGAGTTGGAGGTGCCCTCTCTGCGGGTCTTGATCGAAAATGAAGTCAACGAGATAGACTGGCTTCAGAGTCGACATGACGAGCTAGCTCTTTTAGACGAGCGAAGGCTTAAGGCAATGGAGCACATCCGAGCTTATCAGAAGCGCATAGCTAGGGCCTTTGACAAGAAGGTACATCCCCGCGACATTAAAGTGGGTGATTTGGTCCTAAAAGAAAAGCCGTCGAATCAGTTCAGTCCTCTGGGCAAGTGGGCACCAGTCTGGGTAGGCCCGTATCTGGTAAAAGAGATCTTCTCCGGCGAAGCGATGAAGCTGACAGATTTGGATGGTAACCCCTTCATGCACCCGGTGAACGGCAACAAATTACGCCGTTATTACGTCTGAATCGAGTCTTCCCCTCTATAAAAAAAGAGAAGAAAGATAAAAAAAACAACAAAAAAAGGCGCGAAAATAATGTACCCAGACGAGACTGAAAACCTCTCAAAAGGCAGTCCGTGCAAAACAAAGGGCGCGCTCGGTGCTAAAAGAATATACCCAACTAGGCTGAAAACCCTAAAAAACGGGCGGTCTAGGTAAAAAACAGGGTTGCACCACTTGTCCCCCTTCTATCTATCCCTTTCTTAAACACAAAATTGGGTCGAACTACGGAGACCTGAGCCCCTTAGTCCAATCTGTAAAAGGGGAACGTAGGCAGCCGTTCGCGGTTCGGTCTAAAAAAACATAAAAATCACCAAATCCTGTCAAACAGTTGTATTTGTGATTACCAAAATGTGTCTTGATTAAGTTTTGAAGTAATTTCAACTTTCATCACATTAATACATTCATTGATGAGTTCAAGCACGGTCTACTCTCGACTCATTAACATTAGCAAAAATAATATTTTTTAAAAAGAACATCTAAATTGTCTGTGTTGGCAACAAGGGATACAATGACCGGTCACCTAATCCTAGTCGCTCGTTCCCACTCCCGAGCTAGCATTCTTCTGCTTCCTCTTCCTCGGTCCTCGGGAGGTCTTCGGCTTAGCCATACCAAACAATCCTGTCTCTCGTCGTCCCGGCTCAGGAATAATACGAGTCGGTGAGTCAACCAATCCGGCAGCTCTCAGCGCCGCCTGGGCAACTCTCTCCTCTCTCAGAGCTGTCCTCCGAGCCATAACTTCAAGGTCATCCCTCATCTTGGCTCTCCTCTCCACGAGTCTCTCAAAATCCGCCGTCGAGTCGTCGGTCACATTGTCTGGGTCAGCCTGTGCCTCAACATCGCGTAGCTCCCGGCTAGTTGGGTCTCCTCCTCGGATCCCTCGGCAATACACTTCAATGGTGTGCTGGACTGGTCCCATCTGCTCCCATGCACCGCATCAAATACAAGGTGGATAGATATGTAATCCCCCGAGTCTTCCGTATCAGTGTATGAGTGGGAAAAGCCGCTCCTGAAAAGGCCCTGGCAAAGAACCTGAGGGTCTGGACATCGGTCATGTCAAGAAGAACGGTACCCCGAGCCATCTGCTCTCTGAACCCATCAACAGCCTGCTGTGGGTATCCATACTGCCTCTGAACAAGCAAGGGGATACTGAATGATGAGAAGTGTAGTCCTGGTAACCTCACTACAATGGAGCCATCCTGCCTACCACTCATAGTCTCAAGCCTCCATCTAGGGACCCAATACTGAATGTCCGTGGTGGTATACCTGGCCAATCGCCCCTGCCAGCTATCCTGTGAAGCCTCTGGAACCAGTCGCCTCTGCCGTGTAACCCAGGGTGCAGCAGTCTGCCCTGCGGGTAATGGAGAGATAAGCCTCAACCGCTCAAAGAGCCACAATGATAAAAGACTAGGGCTACCGCGTCCCATGTGCACCGACCCTCCAGCCAGTCGGTCCATCCCATGATAGGTCTCTGCCAGCAGAATGGGAACTATGTCTCTCTCTCCCTGCCCGGATCGGACCTCAGTCAGTGTGGTACCTCGAGAGCCCCGCATCTGTCTAACAACTCCCAGCAGTAAGCCGGAGCATACCCCATCATACTCACAAAAGCAGTATAAGGAGATCATGATCATCATAAAGATGTCCATAGCCGTAGATGAGTCAAACAGCTCCAGACATGTCACAGCCAATCGGGCTATCTGGGCCAGGTCAAGAAAGGACAGGTCAAGAATCAGATCAATCACCTGCTCTGCGCGAAATCCCAAGAAATCGGCCAATTGCTCAGTCAAAGGTCGCGGATCTCGCAGGAAGACAACATCTCTAAGCTCAACTCCCCCAATCAGTGCACGGAACTCCTCAATAGTGGGTGTGAGATCATTATACAAGAGGGTAAAGACATGCCTCTCGCAATCCCAGTATTTGGATGCGGCCCAAAGAAGATTCCAATCTACCGCCCACTCCTTTAATGCCCAGAGGCATCTCAACCCATATCGTTGGTCGATAACCCTCCTATTGTTGGTACGGTGATGGCGGGCTAGATCTATGAGATCAGAATGAAATTGACGTTCTTTGACCCTAGATCTGTCATTGTAATGTTCCATTTTGGACCAAAGATCAAATCTTGGGGCTGATTTTGAAGAGGAATGCAATTCTGAAGCCTGCTATAAACTGCTGAAATGAGCTGTTTACAAGTCTGCTTTTTTATAAAGTGCTGAAACTTGCTGACCAAGAAACCTGTCCCACAGACTCTCTATGTCGTGCGACATAAGTGCTCCATGAAGTCCTGTGTTGGACGACATGGAGAGTTCCATCAGGGACACCAGCAGCAGCAACTGCAGCAACCCCAAGCGACCCAACGCTTGCTCAAAAAGCCACCCAAACCTGTTCAAAACACCACAAAATCATACCTAAATACTCCCCCTCGCTCATAAAGCCCACGGGAGAGGATTCGGGACATCCAACACACCCACAGACACATAAATGTCGCCCAAAGCATACAAAAATCACGAAAATACCCCAATACATCAAAAGCCACCATTTCCGTGCCTTTCTTGGGACGAACTCATGCATATAAACCAACAAATACATAAATAAACAAATGTTTTAGCTGTCAAAGTACCAAAGCAATAAAATGTTTGTTTTACAATCCAAAAGAACAAAAGTGCATGCATTCCTCCTTTCTCCCTAAAAAGAGTCAAAGCATGGCAAAAGGGGACCGTCGTGATCACTCCGACTCGGAGTCGTCGCCGGAATCGCCCTCCTCATCCTCCTCAGAGCTGTCGTCACCCTGGACGCTGCCCACCTCCTCCTCGGAGCCGCTCTGCTCCTGGACATCTTCGCCACCCTCCGACACCTCATGGATCTCGCCCTCGGAATCATCACCCTCATAATGCGCCCAAGGCTGGGGCTTGGCATAGTACCCATGCCACTCAGGCACGGTGGAATAGAGGGGCTGGTAGGGATCCTCCTCGCCGTCATCAACATCAGGCTGGGGCTGTTGACTAGATCCACCTGCCTGAGAACCAGAAGGAGCCAAAGCTGGCCTGGGCCTCTTCTTCGGGGGCACAATGTCACCGGGTTGGGAGCTGCACTTCCCCTTCCAATGCTCCGCGCTCCTCTGAAATTGGCGCAGCATCTTTACAGCATCGGTGATCGCCTTCGCCACCGTCCTGAACGTCTTGACTGGAACCTGTTCAATGAAAACAGAAAAAGCACTCAGAAACAGTCAATATAAACAGTAAAGCGGTAAAAAGCTTGAACAAGTCAGAAAAAAGGGAAATTACTCACAGAAGTAGTCCCTCGGGGCAGCCGCAGATGCGGGTGAGTCTCAGACATGTCAAAAGAGGAGCGGCGAATACTGCCCCCAGCCTCATACTCAAAAAATCGGGGAGGCGCCGGTGCCTGCATCCCCGCTGCCCTCCTAGCAGCCATGACCTGAGGAGTCACCAATCTGGTGAAGACGAACTGGGCGTAGTCCCCACCATCAGAAAGCTCAGAAGCATCGATGCCGGTCTGCAGCCGCTCCAAGTCAGGCAGGGCCCGAATATGCCATATCCCCGGAGGAGGATCGTGAGGAACACGAGCAGCCGCACCAGGACCATGCTGCCTACTAACTCTCTCCCCCAAATACAGGGAATCTCCCTCAAGGACGATCAGAAGCCTCCGCGTCCTGGTCACCAGGGCAGCACCACCAATCAGATCCTCGCCATACCGACCATGCCAGGGGAAATGTCTCAACCCAACAGGGGTACCCCTCAAAGCAACCAGGGTGTCATGGTAACAGGCCGTCTTACGGGGCTTCACCCCGTCCACCTTCCGGGTCTCCCTCGCTCCGAAAGTCCAACGGCGAATGGCAGGGAACAGATCTGCCGCGATCCTCTCCGGCACAGCCCAGGCATAACAGCCGAACACCTCATAAGCCCACACCTGAAATCAAAAGACAGAAAGCTTTCAGTGTGCAGCAACAGTAAAAGAAATGATGACAGAAAAGTCAAATGCGGTAGTCAAGTCGCGAAAAGCAAAAGACATACCTCCAGCACAGTCTGATAAAAATCCAGAGAGGTCACGCTGCCTCTGCTCACCTCATCAAGGCCCTTGTACACCTGGGCCAAACCAGCCTCTCCCCAAGAAAAGGTGGACACCTGGTCCCAATCACGAAGAGGCTCCAGCAAGAGGGTCAATGCCGTCGTAGAGGCATTGCAAAACAGGGTGTCAGACAACCCGGCCCAGACAAAGGCCCTAGCCAACTGCTCAGCAGTAACAGTAGCAGCATCCTCGGCAAAAAGACGACACTGATGCGTCAAGGCAGAGTGCAAATCCGCCAAAGGAACCCCATTGCCCTTCGGGCGAAAGGTCATGCCAGTCAAGGCTCTGATGGCGTCTGGGCTCAGCACGCCAGGGTCCTCAGAAAAGATGGGCCTATCTGTAAACTGCAGACCGGTAATGGCAGTGAAGTCATATGGAGTGATGGTCGCCTCACCCCAGGATAGATGGAATGTGTGGGTAGAGTCCCACCAGAACTGTCTGAAGGCACGCACTAGCTTGACGCTCCGCGGCGTGTCCCCAAAAGCTCCAACAGCTGTAAAAAATGGTCCAAGACCAGCAGCGAACACCAGGCCCTTGGGACTGCCCGGCAAGTCGGAGGAACCAGGAAGAAGACCCCATATGGTCGCAATAGCCTCAGGGGACCCCTTGGTCCGCAAAGTCTGCAGGTAAACACAGCACAGGTATCAAAAAACCATGCTCACAACAATATGTGCATTCATTCATATGCATTTTCCAAAAAATCATTAAATTCTTTCAAAATAAGAAAAACAGAAAAGGAAAAATCTTTTCAAAACAAATGCACTTCATGCCAAGCATGCAATTCCTATTTGGGTGCGATTTCCCCCAATTTCTATCTCAAACCCTAGAAATCAAATTTCAAAAAGGGTTAATCTCTTAGAACACTTACCCCTTTCTGCTCCAAGGTGGAAGTATGAAAGTCGAGACCCGGGTAAAGCCCGTGTCCCTCGGGGAATCTCTTCCGCTTGTTTCGATCTACAAGCCTCCTCCTCTGAGACAATATTTGTTGTACGTTCCTCCTCGATTCGGCTCGCGGAGGCATTGTCAAAATCTTTGATTTGAATCAAATTGGAGGAAGAATTTCAAATTTTTCCTCTCCCTTTTTCTCTCTGGTCTCGGCGGCAATGGATGGTTTTTTTAAGATCTGTCTTACGACCTGCTGCTTTAATTAAATCTGCCTGGGAACCTCCCCATGTCGTACGACATTCGTGGCCCAGAAGGGTGATTTTCCCCTTTTGACCCTGATCAATTTTGTTAGCCTATCTTGGCTACCTGACATCAAAATCCATCATTTTAGTTGGGTTCAAATACCCACCTCTCTCGGTTAACACCGCACAATGGCCCGGAACGGCCTTAAAACTACCCGGTCCGGAAAGACCGTACAGATTTCCAACACAGCACACATTGGCCCGAAACGGCCTTAAACTACCCGGTCCAGAAAGACCGCACAGATTTCCACAGTCAAATTAGCGGGTGGCTCCCAAAGAAAAAAGTCAACATTTCCAGCGGGTGACTCCCAAAGAAAAAGTCACATTTTCGGGGTGACTCCCCATCAAAACAGTCACAATCAGCGGGCGACTTCCCAAAGAAAAAAGTCACATTTTCGGGGTGACTCCCCATTAAAACAGTCACAATCAGCGGGCGACTTCCCAAAGAAAAAGTCACATTTTCGGGGTGACTCCCCATCAAAACAGTCACAATCAGCGGGCGACTTCCCAAAGAAAAAGTCACATTTTCAGGGTGACTCCCCATCGAAACAGTCACAATCAGCGGGCGACTTCCCAAATAAAAAGTCACATCTTCGGGGTGACTCCCCATCAAAACAGTCAATCTTCGGGATGACTCCCCTTGGAACAGTCAAACTCAAGTACAAATGCAATCTTCGGGGTGACTCCCCTTGGAACAGTCACTTTCGGGTACAGAACCCGTAGCCTTTCATTTGGCATTCCATCTTCAACGAACTACGATTCGGTTTGATTTCCCCACGGGATACGTAGGAATCCTCTTCATAAGAGATCCATCCACTTGACCATCTTGGTCATCTCTTTCCCCGCCGTTCGTGTCCGGCTCGGGATTCTCATTGTGTCGACGACCCCACTTCCCGTGGAAGTGACATCGCCGAGGGGCTCTGTGAGTACCCCGATCCGAACCCATGATTTAGATCCACTTTAATTAAAATTTGGACTTATATAATTGCTAAAAAGGCAATATTTAGTCCAAATCTCCCAGCAGCCCATCAGTCCATTGGGCCTGCCAAGCATTCGGCCCAATATGGCCAAAAGGTGTACGCTGTCGTCCGACAAGGGACACTAAGGCGGTTTAACTGCCCATGTCGTGCGACATAAGATGCCCCATCAGGATGCCTATAAATACAAGGCATGGCTGATCATTTTAGAGAGAGGCAAAAAGAGAGCCAAAGTGAGGATTAATCCTGAGAGGAAACTCTTGCCAAATAGAGTCTCTCTCTCTCTCATACACACACACTCACCTCCCTCCTCACACACACACACTTCAAGGTCAAGACTCAAAGAAGCTTCCTTTGTTGGTGATTGAAGGGGTAGACACCATACTACTGGTGATTCTACCTTGTGGACTACAATAGGTAGCCACTAAACCTTTCTCCCTTTTTAAATAAAGTCTTTAATATACATTGCATGCATACTTGCTTTCATACTATGTAGAAATTGGGATTTTGCATGATAAAGGTGGTGGAGGAGTGAATCTTCAATATTCACTTCTCCCCACCTCAGATCTGGACATTTGGTGGCATACACACCAATAAAGTTTCAATCTTTGCTTAGCTACATTGGGTTAGGAAGTGATGGCTACTCCAAAGTGGCCATAAAACATGTGATTTATCACATTTGGCCACTAAAGCCATGTGATCTTCCCATAATACCCATATTATAGTATTATATTGCTGTTTACAGTCAATGAATATGCTTGGTTTGCTTGGGGAACAAAGGAGGAACCAAACAGACTGAAGAGCACTGAAACAGGCTCCCCATGTCGTGCGACATAGGACTCCATGGAGATCCTGTGTCATACGACATGGGACTCCCAGAAGGCTGCAAAGTCATTCTTGGACTTCAGATCTGCTAGGTTTATCCCCTTTGTGACTCAAAGCCTGCCTAAGCATCTTCTGGCTCATAAGCCACTATTTGGGTGCCTAAACTCAGTTTGGGTGCGACCTACTTGATGGAAGAGGATCACCATATGACATAGACGACATCAAAAGCTCTATGTCATATGACATCCGTGTCGACAAAGTCTATCGTGACTTTGTCCACTCCTATCAACCCCAAACAGGGTTTTAGGCCACTAAATGGTGTCCTAAATGAGCAAAATAATGTCTTTCCATTTTCAGAGTAGCTTTACCTCTGTAAGAGACAATCTGACCATGAGTACTTATGTCGCCCGACATCCTCGTTAAGAGAAGTCCTGTGTCGGACGACAAGGGAACTCCCTGGGCAGACTGTCTCAAGACCTCTGCCTTGTGATAAAAGATATCATATGTAAAAGGGTGTGGCCCCCTATCATGTCTCACAAGTTGTATTCAGTTCCATACCATCAATGAAATCTAAGCTTGCGCACTTTACTTGTTGACACACATCGCACACACATTTTGAATGTCCATAATTGTCCAAACGTTGATTGAAAGTCTCAAAAGAGGCGTGTTGGGTGAACTCTCTAGTTCTTCCCAACACGTAACCAGACTCCCGGACCCAAAATCTCTTAAAATAGGTTTTTCAATGTTTTCCTCTAAAAACGGCGTGGCGACTCCCAAAACAAACCGAAAAACCCCTTTTTCGCTTCAAAAGCAAAAATAACACAAAAAAGGGAAAAATTATCACATTTTTCTAAAAAGATGTTTCAAAAACGGAAAGATGAGTCGGTTTTTCGGGCGAGCGTTCATTCAACTGGCACTTTATCACACTGGCAGTTTGTTAAACAGGCACTGGCATAAACGGGAAAACCCAAAACACGTTTTTCCTCAGTGACAGTGACAGGAAAAACGCGTTTTTCATAAGACCAACTCGTGTCCAAGGCCACGTAATTTTTTATTTATTTATTATTTTTTTAAGGGCAAAATGAGAAAGGGACAAAATAGTGAGGGCAAAATGGTAATTTTGGCCATTGGAACTGTTCAAAGAACTGTAGCAAACACCCCTTCCATTTATACTATATATATATATATATATATATATATATATATGATTTTTTTCTCATTTAATTCTTTTTAAAATTTTTATTTTCAAATATGATTTACTGTTCAAAGTTTTGCCTGGAATGTCCTACTTTCTGTAAATAGCTAGACCGTGAAGCGATTTTGACATTTTTAATTTTAAACTAGCCAAACCATTTAGCGAGTTTATTTATTTTTTATTTCCATTAATTATTTTCTGTAATATTAAAAAACAAATACCAAATATTAAAAAACAAATTCCATGGAAATTAAACTCGCCATTTCATTTGGCGAGTTTACACGTAATTTAAAATCGTCAATTCAATTAGCGAGTTTAAAGGAAAGGTGAACTCGCCAATTGAATTGGCGAGTTTGTAAAAAACCAGATTCACACACCAGCAGTTCAGTTTACTGTCCACCTGCAAAACATATGTATACACAAACAACAAAATCAACAAAACAAAACTCATGTATACAACAACAAATATAGAAACAAACAAAAACTAGTAAACTAAAACTTTCAAAAAAAAATAAATAGATTACAAAAATATTATAATATACTACAAATATCCATTACAAAAACTAGTAAACTAATCAAATCTCACTTCTTCCTTCTTTCATATGTTTTATCGTATTTAGATGGAGTGAATTTGTTTACCGGATGTCGCGACCTAGACCCCTTTCTTATGTCAGACTGTCTCTGAAATTCCTCCCTCTGAGGTTGTGTAATGCCCTCAAAGTAAGTTCCACCATAAGAAGTCGAATTTGTTTACCGGATGTCGCGACCTAGGCTAATTAATCAACTTAAATCCATAACATAATACAGAAACCACAAAAAAAATCAATCAAAAACACATCAAAACATCCAAAATTCATTCAATTTAAATCTAAAATGACCAAATTCAAACTCAAACCTTAAATTCTAAATTCACAAACACAACTCATTCTAACCTTCAAAAAATGAAAATATGGGGAAGAGAATGAAAACTTACTTAACAATTTTGAAGAATCACTGAATAGAGGGGCTTTGAATTTGGATGTCTTGAAATCGTTCTTCATTCTCTCTTCTTCTTCCTTGGTTTTTTTTCTTTCTTCTGTCTGTCTCGTAAACTCGCCAATTGGGGATCTGAAAATTACTTATAAACTCGCCAATTCAATTGGCGAGTTTACATTTCCTTTAAACTCGCTAATTGAATTGACGATTTTAAATTTCGTGTAAACTCGCCAAATGAAATGGCGAGTTTAATTTTCATGAAATTTATTTTTTATATTTGGTATTTTTTTTAATATTACAGAAAATAATTAATGGAAATAAAAAATAAATAAACTCGCTAAATGGTTTGGCGAGTTTAAAATTAAAAATGTCAAAATCGCTTCACGGTCTAGCGATTTACAAAAATTGAGACATTTCGGGCAAAACTTTGAACAGTAAGTCATATTTGAAAATAAAAAATTTAAAAAGAATTAAATGAGAAAAAATTCATATATATATATATATACTCCCTCCGTCCCAGTTTAGTGTGGACTTATTTTCCTTTTGGTTCGTCCCAGATTAGTGTGGACTGCCAAAATCATTCATATATATATATATATATATATACTCCCTCCGTCCCACGTTAGTTGAGACTTCTTTCCTTTTTGGGCCGTCCCACGTTAGTTGAGACTGCCCAAAATGGCAAAGGAATCTTCACTATTTACCCCACTCATTCTCTCTCCTATTTCACTTTTACACTCACAACATTCTCTCTCCTAACTATTCCTCCCACTCATTCTCTCTCCTATTTAATTCTTCATACTCACAACATTTTCTTTCACTTTTTCTCTCACTTACTTTTCCTTAATTGGTGTGCCCAAAAAGTTAGTCTCAACTAACGTGGGACGGAGGGAGTATATATTTTCACTAACCTGTAATCCAAGATCGAGAACCCAAAAATCAATGAATGATGGGAGTTACAGGGTACTATTTCAAGTGTTAAAAAAAAAAAATGAAGCCAAAAATCAAAGGGAAATGGCAGACACAATGGGTATAATAGGATCATATTTTCACTAACCTGTATAGAAAATGTTGAATGCCCACACAAAAAAAAAAAAAATCATTCTTTTTTATTTTTCATTAATTCTGAAATAAAAACATACATACTTCATCTACAATAGGATCATATTTTCACTAACCTGTATAGGAAATGTTGAATGCCCACGCACAAAAAAAAAATAAATCATTCTTTTTTATTTTCATTAATTCTGAAACAAAAACTTACATACTTCATCTCCTCCTACTTATCTTATACGTATCAAATCCATATCTTGGTTGACTAAATCCATATCTTGGTTGACTCTTGTAAAATTCTGGTCCTTCTCCTGTTCCGTCTTCCCCTCTGCAAATCAACCTCCTCTTGAATTCTTCTTGCATATCCCACCCGATCC
This sequence comes from Adenophora triphylla var. japonica, assembly GCA_022495995.1. Lineage (NCBI taxonomy): Eukaryota > Viridiplantae > Streptophyta > Magnoliopsida > Asterales > Campanulaceae > Adenophora > Adenophora triphylla. The sequence goes on along the minus strand of JAFEMH010000304.1, from coordinate 738,106 downwards.
CTAACTCCTCGAGGGTTGAAATGAATTTCAGTTCCTCAGGAAGCATCTCTAACTTTAAGCATCCCCAAATCCATACACCGAGGAGATTGGGCATGGCACCTTCTTTAACACACCACTTCTCCAAGTTTTCCAGGCTCTTCAATCTCAAAAACTTAAGTTTGGGAAAACCAGTTGAAGAACAAGTCATTTCCTTTCCCTTCAATTTCCCATCTTCTAATCTGAGGTACTCTAGGTTTGAGAGTTTCTCCAGTGTCGGCATAGGGTCTTCTTCTACCTCAAATTCTTTCAAAATTAATGTAGTGAGGCGACTAAATTTGGAAAATTCAGGTAATAACTTACCTGTCACCCCTTTTATCGTCAACTCATGCAAAATTTCTTCACAACATTCAGGAATTTGTCCTCTTAAAACATCCGAGTACATCTCTACCTTTGTATTGTCCAGTTCAATTGCAAGTGATGAGTGCCACGACCGATCCAAATTCACTTTATTCATGAATTCCTTCATCTTCTTACCATCATCCTCACTTGAGATACAAATCGTCCATTCTAATCTTCTAAGATTGGTGATATGAATGACATCTTCCATCTCGCACTTCATTGAATCAAGGTTTACTAGCGTCTCCAACTTGGTCAATCCATCAAGTCTCAGTCTGGAAAATTTTGGGGTAACCTTATAGTTATATTTCTTAGGAAGAAATAGATGCTTCAATCCTTTCAATTTTCTTAGAGCAAGATTCGGTATCCTATATTCATCACCACTGAAATTATATGCTCGCATATCTAGAGTTTGCAAGTATATAAAGTCATATATGGATGATGGAAGGCATTCTATACGACACCAGTTAAGGCTCAAGTATCTAAGGTGGATGAGCTCATTGGTAATATCTTCCTTCCCAATTGAGGTATTATCAAAGCTTAGTACTCTCAGCAAATTCAACTTCTTCAACTTGGATAATTTCCTCGCACGTCCATCTTTGAACATAAGCGACCTCACATGCCCAGTTGCATTATGTTTATCATCCTGAACAATGAAATCATGTTCCTCGGGAAAATACAAGACTTGCCTAGGAGGTAACTTCGTATCATTCCTTGAAAAAGAGGAATGAAATACCAATACTTCATCTTTACGACCACGATAGTCATGGACCTCGAGATAATCTTCCTTTTTAACTATTGACAAACATAATTTTCTCATTAGATCATGAAGCCAACAAATCTTGTACCTCCTCTTGGTGTTAGGATGCGCCTCATCAGCTAATTCAGCTTCAATCATGCATCTTCCCACTAATTCACCCAAATATCTCTCTGCTACATCCATATTTGTTTCTCCTACTTGCCTGTCCTTTGACAATATCATGCCTTCAGCATCCCATAACATGTACAATGTCTCCACCTCTATCTCCTCGTCCTCAAGAAGACTTGCCAAGTAAAGAAAGCATGGCCTTAGCGGGTATGGTAACTCCTTGTAACTAAATAATAACTCTTCCACCACTTCGCCATTGAATTGTTGATACACCTCTCCGCCCCATGTTCTGCTTTCATAAAATCTTCTCCACTCGTGTAGGCTATATTTTGTAACTAAAACCCCCCGGAGAACACACACAGCTAGGGGATTACCTCTACACCAAGCAATCATTTTCCTTCCCAGCTCTTCCTTCCTTTTCTCTATTTCAGAATCTATAGGGAAAAAAGGAAAAAAAAAACATACATTAACAGAGATATAATTATGATTACATAATTTTATAAATAATAATGAATACATACTTTATTAATGTAGGGAAAGTCGTTATTTTCCTCCCATGTCAATTACCAGGTTCTATTTCTCACGCACAAGCAAGATGTCATATGGACCATGGTAAGATCAGTAAGGGCGCTTAAGTATTTAAGACACTAATAATTCTTAAAAGCTTTCTTAAAAGTCTCTCAAACTAAAGACAATCCAAATTTAACGAATTGAAAAAAAAAAAAAAAAAAAACTGGTGAAGCAACGTAATATTTATACTCGATTCTTATAATCATAATTAACTAACCTCTGTCTGTGCCTATTTTCTTCTGACATAGCTCCCAGCACTCATCTTCGCTTAAGCACTTCAAAGAGTAGCAAAATCCCTTATCTGCAACATCCTTGATCCGAGTGGTAAGCAATACTTTGCTGCCCGTGCTTTCATCAACTAAGCCACAATTCAGGCTTTCCCAATCAACTACGGACCAAATGTCGTCAATAATGATCAAACACCTTTTCTCTACTTGTACTCATTGAAGTGATTCAATTACATCCCCCTGAGTCATGCTCTTCATCTCTTCCTCCTTCGCAAGAGAAAGTTGTTGTAGGATATGTTTCAAAATTTCTTCCGCTCGACATTGTTCGCTCACACAAACAAAAGCGAAACTTTGAAAATGGCTCAACACTTTCTTGTCTTTATACACTTTCCGAGCAAGTGTGGTCTTCCCTAAACCACCCATTCCATAAATGGAAATGACCCGAAACTCATTTTCTTCGTGATCAACCAGATATGACACCAATTTATTGATGTCTTCCTCCCTCCCAACGAAATCGTTTTCATTGAATCGAGAAAGATCTTGTACTTTGTACGGTCTTCTTGAATCCGAGGAGCTGGCGTCCGCATCTCCACTTTGGCTGTTGATAAAGTCACTGATTTTGATTGTGATCTTCTCAATAGCCTTGCAAACTTTTGGACGCAACAAACATTCTCTGATGCCAATTTGCTTGTTTACAACTCGGATGACATACTTTTCAATGGAATCGATCAGCTGATCAGCCAAATCTATGATTTCTTTGGTACGTTTATCCTTCCTAACGTGCCCGTATTCTAACAAATCTTCCATCTCTTTTAGCTTTTTTGCAAGCTCATCGACTACACCTTCCAGAGCCTGCAGATACTTCATTTCTTCGGCCAACAAATCATGAAGCCTTCCAATCACAAAGGAGTAAAGGGTTTCTCCTTCCATTTCAAAAATACTTGAGATCTAGCAGATAGATGTGGAGAGAGGGATTTAAAGTAATTATAAAAGGACTGACGGGTGAAAGAAGAAAAAGGGTGAGATTTTTTGATTCAAAGATCAAATGGATACTAAGTAGATTGGAGTACTCTAGCATGGACCCAGATGGGCGAGTGATTTCAAGAAAATCACTCGCCTTTAACAACATAATCAAGAATAAACCCAGATGAGATTTCAAGAAAAGCATCTGCTTTCGTTGAGGTGATTTTGAAGCAAGCAAATGATATGCTTTCGTTGAGGTGATTTTGAAGCATACATTTTCCCCTAATTTTCTGTCTCTTTCTCTCATATTCTTGAGGTGATCAAGAAAATCACTCGCCTTTAACAACATAATCAAGAATAAACGGCCAGATGAGATTTCAAGAAAAGCATCTGCTTTCGTTGAGGTGATTTTGAAGCAGAGTGAAGCAAAGGATATGCTTCTGTAATCGCCAGGTGAATTTGAACTCTGGGGGCCTGTTCAGTGACTTTCTTTTTCTGATTTATTGGTTTTAATTTTGGATTTATTCCCCTAAGCCCACCAAAACTATCCAATTCTTAAAGAGGATAGGCTATTCTCATTATTTCTTCCGTGTCCATGCGTATGAATATATATTTTCCCAAGGCCCCGTTAATTCAAGGAAAACTTAAATTCTCCAAACTACCCTTCCCCACTCAATCCCTAAAATACGCTCAGTCACCATCCCCTTCAACCATCTTCCCCTTCCCTCTAGGGCCTCTACCCCTACGAGACCTTACGCCCTTCCTTCTTCTTCGAGTGAGTTGTAGTCTCCAACCTCCACGGTCGGTCCAGTGGAATTTGGGGCCTAAGGCAAGGCATATTATTTTGTCGAGGACCTTAAGTTACCTTCACGACCAACAGTGCTAAATGCGTTCTCGAATATGACTTCTCTCTATTTTTTTTCATCTTTCGTCGTTCTTTTAATTCAATGTCTTTATTTCCTACTTTTCTTAAGTTTTAGTATTATTGAAAGTTGTTGAATCATAGAATAATAACGAGACTTGGAGAATTTTATTATTAAAAATATTGAGTTTTGGGCTTAGACAATTGGGTTTTGTACTTAGATTGTTTGAGACAATTGTAAAAAAGCACCATTCCCTTCTTTTGCAGGTAAAGAGGCATATGCTGCCTTCTGTTCTCCTGTATTATTTTGTTGTTGTTACACATATAAGAGTTCAAGTTGTTAGGCAATTGTTCAGGCAGCCACAATGCCACCCATGTGAGAAATAAGAATCTTAGATTGAAATTAGAATTTTTGGGTGTGATCTAAGCTCGTATTTTTGCAGCTTCTTGCAAGCAGGGTTGGCTGCGAGCCTGATGACATTTGTGATTTTGAGTTGCTAGCATGTGATACTCAACCAAGTATAGTTGCTGGTGCCATGAAGGAGTTTATATATTCTGGAAGACTTGATAATCTCTGCATGTCCTTTTGCTCATTAAAGTTAACAGTTGTGTCTAAAATCAGATAGTTATTGAGATGTTCAGGTTGTGTGTATAGATGTATACTCCTATGTAACTTGACTTCCTTGAACTCTCGCCTAGAGTATGCACCACATGTCGGCACAAGCTTCGCAAGCTAAGGAAAAGTTTGTAAACCATGAAGAGAAAAAAGTCTTAACTGAAGTACTCTTGTGATACTATAAAAAAAAACATCTATAATTGTAGCACATAAAACTTTACTTTTAATTGTTCACTGAATAAAGTGAACAACTAAATTGATTAGTTTCTATACATTAATTATGAAAATTGATACTAGAAACTTTGAATAGTTGGAGTGTGTGTGAGTTGTTATGTGTTGTTGTGAAATTGCGTTGGAGAATGTACAGGCTAAAACCGAATTGAAGAGATCTGCTGTTGCTGATAATCTTTCTGGAAAGAGCAAGCTTAGCGAAGTTCGAACTAGCTCTGGGATGTTTATCCGTAAGGCTAAGGTTTGTTCTCTATACCATTGGTGCATAAACATGGTTTTTTATGTGCCTTAACACTTAATTGTCACAAGCTTCGTCTTTTTCCATATTCAATGGTAATCGCTTTACATTTATACATGCATCAAGCACAACTTCTTGTGACCTTTGAATGGTTTCATGTGCTACTATTATAGGTGCTCTGTTTTAATGCTTTAGGATCTCAACACCTTGTGTTTTCCATTCAACATTAGATTGAATGTTGACCAAATATTTGTGAAAATCTAATGATTTTCAAATAAGTTCTAAAAAATTGTAATTAATGCACCATTAAGACTATTTTCAATAACATTTTTAGAATTTTCTAAGGCGTTGTAGGTTTGTATAAATATGTAGTCAAAGTTCAATTGAGTTGACCATAGAAGTTAAAGAATGACCCTTTTTGGAGACAGAGGGAGTATATGATTTGCTTCGAACTTTGATAATGAAAATCTGGAAAAGAATGATATACTCTAATCCATAAATGGTTTCTAGATTTTAAGTGATCTCTTTCTCTCTGGTTTATGGTCTTATATTTGGTGTAGGATTCAATTGTAGATGGCATAGAGGACAAAATTGCAACTTGAACTTTTCTACCTAAAGGTACGTTATAATCTGGAGGGGGGTTTCCTGATATTTATTTGTTTAGTTATTCTTTCTTAATGTAACATTACCATAATTTCACTTTATTCAATGAATCTAAGCAATGTTTTTAACTTTACTTTTGATAGTTTTTCACAAGAGTACTTCAGTTAAGACTTTTTTCTCTTCAGATAGTTATTGAGATGTTCAGGTTGTGTGTATAGATGTATACTCCTATGTAACTTAACTTTAAATTGTTCACCCATCATGATAACACCAACTCCCTTGCCCTTATACCTGCAAAACGAGCTCAAGAAGAAAAGGAACCAATACAAGCCTATGATGCTTAGTAACTGCATCTGTTACATCTTATCAAAAAAAAAAAACTGCATCTGTTACATAAATAACATGGGTAACCCCCATCTGTTGAAAACTTGAGCTCCCTTTGGTTCTGGTTTGTTACTATAGTTTATGATTCTTGAAGTCCTAAAACACACAATTTTCTTGCTGTCTAGAAAGGAGATAATTTTTTTGATAAACAACTGCCATTATTTTCTCTAATATGGTCTCCAATTTCAGGCACTGGTAGATGCTACATTTTCTGATAGTAGCCTCGAGGATGAGACTGGTGTGAGAATGGTAGCATTATTTGATCATGAGGAGGTCGGGTCTAATTCAGCACAGGGAGCTGGATTTCCTGATGTTGGATGCTCTAGCTTGAATTACATGTTACTTTTCCCCAGATTCTAAGGTAACAGTAGCTTCATGCTTCTTTATGCATAGCAGCTCTGGGTATGAAAGTGTCCTTTTCCACGCTGAATGCCCCATTGAAAAGCACTTTGAATATATAAGTAATATAGGATTTATCCGGAACATCCCTCTCGAAAGTAATTCTGGTCTTAGTATAAAACATTCCTTGAATTTTGCAATAATGGCTGTCTTAAAGTAATTACTTCACTGCTGTTACATGGACTAGGGGTGGCAATTTCTGACCAATGGGTATACCCATTAAGATTTTATTATGCTTTTAACTATTGTGCATTGTATACTAGTGTAAAGCATGATACTTTTAATGGATAACACCCATTGGGTAACCGAAACACCCATTTTACCACCCCTAACATGGACCATTAGACTGTCTATTATCTGCAGTTGTCCACCAGAATTGGTTATGAGCATGGAATATGTCATGGCCCTTAGGCAGACAGGCAGAGATCCTTTAATTTCTCATAGGAGCTGAAGGTAGAGAAGTTACTATGGCAGGGATTGCTTTTGTTAAATGGAAAAAGAGAAACTCTCCATTTACTTAAATCCATTGAGTTTTAAGTACTTCCCGGTTCCCCTAATATACTGTACAATAGTAGATATCCTTAGCCATAAAGCTGAAGAAGTTACATTTTGGAGTTCACTGTATATCTTTTATTATTTAAAGTTTATTGTTTGGATTTGTGGAAAAAACATATGAAGAACTATATACTCATTTTTTTCTCTTTTTGTGTATCCTTAGCCATAAAGCTGAAGGAGTTACATTTTGGAGTTCATTAGGAAGCATCTCTAACTTTGAGAAATTTGAAATCCATAAATAGCAGAACAAGTCATTTCCTTAGAGCAAGATTTGGTATCTTAAGGTCACGACTGATATTAGAAGACGCTCGCATATCTAGAGTTTGCAAGTATATAAGGTCATATATGGATGATAGAAGGAATCTTATAACACACCATTTAAAGCTCGAGTACCTAATTGCTGTTGCTTAGCAATCTCAGCGTATTCCGCTTCTTTAACTTTGATGAGATTTTTGTGGAAAATAAAAATAAAAAATAAATATTTTTTTGGTACATAAGAAAAATAAAAATAAAAATACAGATAAAAGAAATAAAAAACATTAAAAAAAATCAAACAATTTTTTTAAAAATGCGTACGTTTCACACAATTAAATGACAAAGATGCATGAATATTCTTGTTATCCACTTTCTAAATATTTAGCAAGTATAAAATGTCTAGTGAAAAATTTTGGTAAAAAATAATTCAGGGACAGAATTTTACAAAAAGGACATTCATTTTGGGGCAAAAATGTCTTGAAAATGGACATTAATTTAGTGACAGGGGGTACCTTACAATTGATATAAACCAAAACCAAAACCAAAACCATAGATAAATATTGTGGTTAAAATAACTAAGATAATTATCAGCATACTGGTAGACCAAAATGACAGAACTGTGGAAGAGAACTGTCAATACTATTTACTTGACTTGGCCAGAAATACTACGCGAGAATCAAATTATAATTAAAATAAAAAATCTCCTTAAAATTTTGCCTGCATATCACAATGTGAAAGTAAGAGAATATGTAATGCTCAATGTGCTAGATCAGGATGTCATTGGTTAGTGTGTTGGGGCATTTGATAAGCCTTAGTAGGGATTCGTGGAGTCATTGATGCTGGTAGCAAGAGGTGACCTTGTTCAGAATGGTTGACTATTCCTAATGGTTTGTGCTACTGGATGGTATCAGCTGAACAGGGGCGGAGCCAGGAATGTCCGGGGGGGGGCAAGATTACACGGGAGTTCGGGGGCAGCGCCCCCGAAAAAAAATTTTCGGGTCGGACAAGTAAAAAATGGGTCGGATCCATGAAATACAATGTATTTTAGTTAAAAATGTAAAGAATTAAGAAAGTTAACAAAAATGATAAAAGTAAATAATTCAAAGAACGATTGAAATAATGTTGAAGTATTTAACGCAAACAATTTATTAAAATATATTACTCGTACAAAAAAGAAATTCAAATTTGCTAATTAAACTTGGGATAATAGGAAGAAAGACCAAAAACAAAAAAAAAAATGGGAAAAGCCTAACTAATTAATTAAGATTGAAAAAATGTGAGGAAATTAGGAGAAAGAGAAAAACAAAACTGTTAAGAGAAAGAAATGGAGAGAGAGAGAGAATAGCAAAGATGGAGGACAAATAAAATTAATTGAAAATGTAGGTAGCAGGGCTCGAACATAGATTTGAAAGGAAATACCAAAGACTTTAACTTCACCCTTTCTACCGCTGAACGACACCACTCACTGGTGTTAATCTTGAAGTTAATTATATATATACATATATAACAAAAAATATGGGGGGGGCAAAAAAAAAAATTCCACTGCACTTCCGCCGCTGGGGGGTGGGGCAAGTGCCCCCTCTGGCTCCGCCCCTGCAGCTGAAGACAGTAGCTTCCCGTCATGTTCACTGATAGGGGAATGTGGATTGTGTTTATGTGTATACATTTATTTATTAACCTTTCTTAGACTAGGAGGGAAGATTACTCCTTGAATTTCAGAAACATTGCATGCGATCTGTTTACTAATTAGGATGAATAGCATATGAAATAATAAGAAGGGGGTTAGGTATTATTTTGTCCCATCCCTATAATTTTATCCTCAATGATAAATGTCACCAAACACAGAGATTAGGAGAACTTAATATTATCCACCTACTTATTCGGCTACCAAAAGAGTCCAAAGAGTTTCACCATAGGATGTGGACTAGTTGAGCGGAATTAATGGAACAATATCATTCCATCTCAAATTCTGATCGTCTCCATTATGTATAACTCCTATATACATGAATATAGTTAACTTAGGAATCGTCCATATTGATACCCTGAGTATTCTTTGAAGTGTTCCAAATTCTTTTTGTAGCCATCATGCTAATATTGATTTGCTATCATACAGGACTTGACTAGTAGTGCTGGAGAGGATGTTGTGGTGGCAATGAACACGTTCGTAAAGTGCCTCTTGGCCGTTTCAGATCCTGGTCAAATGAAGGTTACCACTATATCCGCTTTGATCTTTTAAGTGCATAAATGTTTGTTATGAATGCCTATTCTTTGTTTTGAACGGCCAATAAATTTAGATTAATTGGGACTTTGCTGACAAATTCCCCTATGTCACTTGTTAAGTTTCCTTTGGCAGAAATATGTTCCATTGGAAACCATTCTCAATGCATTGAGAATCCCCCTCAAATGTATTGGATTTGATATCCAGTGTCATAAATTTCTTAATTTGGAAACCTTGATTATTGCCAAAGTGCCAAGGGGGCACTTGTGAGCGAGACCCAATAAATCAAGAAAGTATGCACCCCTCTCAAGGGTCAAACTTCATTATCATCCATTGTACTATTATCCGACATTCACCTTGACCATTCTGCTTTTTTTTTATTAGCATATAAACCACAATACTTTGGGAACCTACCATCCCGGTCCTAAATTTGTGCCCTAAGGCCGCAATTTCCGAACCAGGATGATAGATTATTCATAGTACGGTCTTTTTATGTTGATGAAAAGGGAAAAAGACTAATTAGGGTCCAAAGTTTGGGGAAAGTGTCCCAATCAGGGTATGATGTTCTACTTTTTGCAATTTAGGGTTCAAAGTTAGCAACGTTAATCAGTTTTTTTTTTTCAAAGTCTAACAAAACCCAATTAAATTGACACGTGTGACTTAACTGGGGTTATTTTTTTTCTCCCTGGGCCTTTCATCATTTCTCTTGTGAAAATTATTGATGACAATGCCAAAAGCATTGATATTTTCATTAAAAATAACCCCCAGTTAAGTCACACATGCGAGGGACGTGTGATTTAACTGTTTTTTGTTAGCAATTTCGTCAATAAACCCCTAACTGGCCAACGTTGGTAACTTTGAACCCTAAATTTACAAAATTGGAACATCAAACCCCGATGTACGATGACCCTCTCTGACTAAGCTAGCAAAAGTCAAGACAACCAGCAATCAGGGAAACCATTTGGTCCCTAAATTTAATTTCTACAATACATTATCTTATCGAACTTGAAGAATTAGTTTTTGACAAAGCAAAATAGATAAAGGGACACGATGTATGACGGGGTTTATTGTTACATTTATGATAATGAGCTCGTATTACCATCATTTTAGACACAACTTGTAATTGCAAACAATTGGCCCTTGTTTCCTTAATTGACCAATGGGATTCTGTTTTCTGAATTAGAACATGTTATATAAGGTTGGAGTATAATATCCATTATTTCCTTATATTGGCTTTGACAGCCTTCATGTGGTTTGACAGACGAGTGTTACGGAGACAAGTGCAGCAGAACTTGGGAAGCTGCTATATTGGTTGATGGTGGTCGGATATAGTCTTCGTAACATTGAAGTTCGTTTTGATATGGAAAGAGTACTTGGCTCTCCGCCAAAGTTAGCAGAGTTACCTCCTGGTGAAAATATTTAGAAAAACCTGGAGCATTTTATTATAAAAATGAATGGAGAATGGAGCACCACATCAATCAGTCACTGGGCGTTACATTTTATTCCAGCAATGAGTTTTACTTATAAATGAAGAAGTTCGGTTGGCCATCATGGATAATGGGTTAGTTCTTCATAACGAAAATACTGCACTTTAGCTACATGAATTATTTAGCACTTTAGCTACATGAATTATTTAGCACTTTAGCTACATAAATTATTTAGATATATCAGAAATGTGATGGGAACATTGTAGGAACACAGGAAACACTTTTGCCCTCTCAAAAGCTACTGGGTATTTGAAACCTTTGATTCATGCTTTATGAACTCGTACTGATGCTCAATCATTTCTCTTAACTTGATGGAACAATGCGTTTCTTGTTTGTTGTGCTATGTTTCAGTGCATCCATGGAGATGATTTTCCGAAAATGTATTATTTCTCACTGTTTTTCTTCACAATATACGCTTTCAATTATAACTGCAGAAGCTAGCGCTGGAATTAGGACAGATCTCAGGTGCACACTAGCTAGATTTAGTATAAAATTCATGTGGACATTGAATTTAGGACAAACCTTGTATGGGCAGTGTGACATTAACCATAACCAAAAGCTGCAAAATCAATTCAACCAACATTAAAAAACTAGTTGAACCAGAGGGCTAATGAAGTCTGGGGTTGCATTTCAAAACCAATTGTTTATGAGAATAGTAGCTCTGGATCTCTATATATTGAAGGCTTGCTAGACTAGTTAATTTCCGACGTGAGATATGTTTCAACACGCCTCCTCACGCACGCGTAGCCGAACTTTGAGCTTACGCGTGGACATAAAGTTGGATGGGTGCTGAGCTAAATTATTGGGGCCCAACTTTGGGCTCGCACATATATATAGCACGCTTTGATACAATAATAAAGTTTGAGATTCCATTTCAAAATCAATTGATTAGGAGGATCAGCTTTGAATATTATATATATTAAAAGTTAGCTAGAAAATTTACATAAATTTCCGATGTGGGATATGGATTCAACAAGGGCAAGCCCTATACATAATTGATATAGTGGTCATTTGATGTCAGAGGTCTGACATAATGCATTTTCGGCAGCATTGGTTGCTTATATGTCAGAAGAAGATTGAGCGAAGATGAGCTTGTAAATCTCACTGCAAGCTGAATTCCTCCCATTTTCTTCACACCAGATGGCTGCAAAACTATTAACGGATACAAGTGTGTAAACTCTGTAAGTTTCAAGTGCCGAGAGCCAAATTCTCACTTTTCCGATCTTCAAATCCTTTGCTCCGTTTCCGTTATCCACTCCTTGTAAATGGCTGTTGTCGAAAACTCCAGTATAGTTATTGTTAGGACCTAACTTTGATCAATGTCTTAGTTAGTTGGTTTTGATAAAGGAATATATATATAGAACAGGGTTTATATCAAAAGAGGAAGACTGTCAGTCATGAACCATGACTGACCAAATCAAACTTCATATTCATTCCTCAGTGTATCTGACAGCTATGAGTTTGATAGTTATGATTCAGTTGTATACAATGATTACAATCAATCAAAAACATGAATCATATTCTCTTTAGTAAAGCCTTCAAGATCATCAAAGTGCATCTCAGTACTTATCAGAGAACATCTCGATAGCTAAGTCTTGTATGATCCGACGGCCATGACTTCATTCCTCGATAGCCATCACTTTGTCTCAATCTCTGTTACCACAATCTCAACCAATGTGGAACTGGATCTTCACAGTGTCAAGTTCACCAATGAAGACCAATGAAGACCACTTTGAAGACCTTCTAGAAGCTCTCGGTTCAAGCTCACGGCTCAAGCCGGCTCATGAAGACTGCATGTGGACAAGTGGGACAAAGACCGGTCAAAGCTCATTAATGTAGGCTGCAACAGTCATATTCCAACGGCTACATTGAAGGGTATAAATAGAGGAGTTCTTCCTCTACACAAACCAACTGAAAAATACTCATTTTCACAGTCAAAAACCCTTTCCACACACCCACACACACCTCCCGTAATTCACACACACACTCACCAATCCTTTCCCTTCAAACTACTGTTCCAAACCAAACCCTCACCCCAAAACCTTTGCCTCCACAACAAAACACCCCTTAGTGTGTTAATTCACAAAATCCAAAATCCTAAGACTGTACTTTAGGTGTAGAATTAGTTTGTAATCACTCAAGACTCGTACTTTGAGTGTATTAGTTGTTTTGTAAAATCTTGAGGCTTGTACTTCAAGTTGTAAAAACACTTAAGGCGTACTTTAAGTGTATCCCTAGTTAGATTTGTACTAATTAGGAAGAGGAAGTTCAAGGAACTTGCTGAATCAATCATTTGTAATTTTTGTTGATTAAAGATTATAATAAAATTGATCTCACTTGTCAAGATTGACAAGTGGGGGTGGATGTAGGAGGAGTGAACTACGAACCACTTTAAATTCTACTGTGTTATTACATTTTTGCAATCACATTCACACACTTGCATTATTTCTTTGTGTTTCTTGTCCTATCATTATTTCAAACCTCTCTTATTCCATTGCACAATTCAACTATCATCGACGGCTAAGCCAATACCATAGGCTTTGTCGATCATCGCATATTAACAAAGGGCCTTTCAATTGGTATCGAGCTTGTCTTCACACTCAAAAGTCTAACAACTTGTGAAGGATTCTCTTCAAACCCACCATGCCTCAACCAAGAAGAAATAATGAGAAAGACATCCCACACATTGATGATTTGTGGATCTTTTGAGATCTATGCTTCAAAAATAAAAACATACCTTGATGCAAACGGTATATGGAATTGGTATGTTCTTGAGAATGAAGTGTCCTACCCAACTCAAATCTGCGATGGAGGACCAAGTAAGATCAAATCCCCGAAACTTGGTCGAAGTGAAAAGCAATTGATAAGTGCAAACTTGAAAGTCAAGAACATTCTTCAAAAGAGTGTAAATGACTCTCTAGCACAAGAAATTGCTAAGGAACCAAATGCCGAATAGCATGGGCTCTTATTCAAACCAAGTTCACTAAACACTCCGGTGTTAGGACACAAAACTTGTACAACTTGCTTAGGCAATTAGACAACTTCAAGTTCTACCCTGGAGAAAAGGTGAGTCTTTGCTCGGCCAAGGTTTGAGAACCTTGTTAGATCAATTGCTGATCATGGAAAAACCTTTGAACAACAAGATCTACGCCTCAAGATTTACTCAAATCTCCCTCAAGAATATGAGAAGGTAGCATTACCTATTAGAGAAGGATGCGAGTGGAGCACCATGACGGTTGAGCAATACTTTGGAAAGCTTGAAGCTTATGAGCTGGAAGGTATGATAAAAATTCCATCGGTCCCTTCCATTTCACAAACCTTAGCTTTAAGCGCACAAGAAAGCGTCCACAAGCCAATCACTCACCAAGACATTGAGACCATTGTCAACAATGCCCTTCAAAAGATAAACATCGGCTCCAAACTGTCGACAAACAGATCTCCCAAGAAGACATTCCAAGCCTCATTTCCATGGTACATCGAAATGCCATGAAATTTCAAAAGAAATCTTTTGACAAAAAATTCAATCCCTCCACATCTAATGCTCAACAAGACGGCTACAAGAAGACAATTGATTGCTTCAATTGTGGAAAGCAAGGACATTACTCTTCGATTGCCACTGAACCAAGGAAACCTAGGGACAATCGGACGGCTAAGAAGATGACCTACTCAAAGGAGATCATTCACGAGTTCTAAGTGCAAGCTGCTTCAATTGCTCCAAAAATAAACATGACAAAAACAAAGAGCAAGTCATGATTGCTTTGACTCATCAAAATTCGGTGATGAAGAGTATATGTCAAGTGATGACTACGAAATTGAAGGAGAAGAAGCCATGATATGCCTTATGGTGAAGATGATGAAGAATCGACAATGAGGAAGAAATGGAAGCACTTGCTGCTGTGATGAACTAAAAGGAGGTACATGATTTTAACTCTTTAAATATTGATGGTTTTAAACAATTAGTTTGCACTCTTTTAATTCAAACCAAAAAACAAAAAACTAGCTTTGCTTCATTTGGTCAATGAAAATCTTTCCCAATCCTCAACCATTGACACCCTCACAAAAACCATTTCGAGCTTGAGAAAGCATGCCAAGGGCTAAGAGATCAATGCATCATGCTTGAAAAACAAAACAAGGATCGGCAATTTGAGACATCAAGTAATCATGAAAGCTGTCAAAAACTCATTAATCTTGAAAAAGAAAATGATGCTCTTAAAAAGAGAATAGATTCATGGAACATGTCAAGCAAAGCATTATCACTTTTCACCTATACCCAAAGGCGTCCCGGTGACAAAACGGGGATTGGTGCGATAATCCATCGGCAAAGTATACTCTCCTCCCACTTTGGTGAAAGGGCCATTGAAAAAATGGTTCTAGAAAACCTTAGCTCGCGGCTATCAAACTCAAACCTACCTGTTCAAACCAAAGAAAAATCAAAAGAAATCTTGGGTGGTCCTAGTCAACCAAAGGAAGGACCAAGTAGAATTCAAGGAAGCAAGTATATTTGGGTTCAAAAAGGAGCCAATATACGGGAAGAAGCCAAGTTTGCAAGAATGTGCTAGTCGGTCAAGTCTGTCGGACGACAGAGGTTGACGAGACGGCCAAGGCATGACAGACGGCCAAGGCTGACAGGACAACCAAAATCTTCCAAACAACAAAGAACCCCAAGGCAACAAAAATTCTACAACAAACATAGATACACCAAACAACAAAAACCTCAATGGCAATACTCAAATGGTAGAAGCCATGCAAATCAAAATGACTCTCCCGGATCATCCTCTTCAAATAACTTTCGGTTTCAACCCCAATACAACAATCCAAACCACTTCTTCAATCCATCCCAATCCACTGTCCTCACACCTTACATGATGCAAATCATGTCATATTATCATACCCTAAACCGGTTCTTCAACAAGGGACCAATGAACAAAGCTAGGGTTCCAAAGAAAAACTAATCCTTTGGACCCGATAGAATAAAAAAGGGGTACCATAAAATTTACTTTACATTTTGCGGTACCTAGGAAAGGACTTTGGTATTTAGATAGTGGTTGTAGTAGACATATGACCTTCAATAAAGGCTGGTTGCAACAATATTCCCCTAAAAATGGTCCAAATGTAACCTTTGGTGACAATTCCCAAGCTAAGGTCAAAGGATCGGGAAATCTTGTTACAAAAGATATCATTTTTACAAATGTATCCTATGTAGAGGGTCTCAACACAATTTGATCGGCATTAGTCAAATGCTGTGATAAGGGATATCATGTTGTTTGCACTAAGGACAAATGCCTGTTAAAGATAAAAACAATAAAGTCATCCTAACTGGATCAAGAAAAGGAAATCTCTATTGCTTAAACTTAGAGATTGTGGAAACTTCAAATGCTCATTGCCTCGTCTTTCAATCAATCGATATGTCATGGCTATGGCACAAGAGATTGGCTCACCTCAATCACAAAACCATTTCCAAGCTTGCAAATTCCAATCTTGTCGAGGTCTACCAAAGATCCCATTCAAAAAGGATAAACTTTGCAAAGCATGCCAAGGTGGGAAGCAAAAGAAATCTTCATTCAAACCCAAGACCAAGTTGGACACCTCAAGACCTATTGAACTGCTTCATATGGATCTTTTTGGACCCATAAGAACTAGATCTTTAGGAGGAAAAAGATACTCCCTAGTTGTTGTTGATGATTTCACAAGATTCACTTGGATCATTCTTCTTGAATCCAAAAGTGACACCCTTAGCGTACGATAAAGCTATTCAATAAAATTCAAAATCAAAAAGGGACATCCATCATCAAGATCAGATCGACCATGGGAAGGAATTTGAGAACACTTGGAGTAGAAGAATATTGTGATTCCAAAGGCATTGATCACAATTTTTCAGCACCAAGAACTCCCCAACAAAATGGTGTTCTTTGAAAGGAAAAACGGGACAATTTGTGAGGCGGCAAGAACAATCTTTGTCGAACACAATCTCCCAAAGTATTTTTGGGGTGAAGGCATTACTCTTTGCGGTGTATGTTCAAAACAAAACACTAATCAACAAATTCCACAAGAAGACTCCATATGAATTATGGAATAACAAAGTCCCTACAATTTCTTACTTTCACGGCTTTGGAAGTAGATGCTTCATCCACAACAATGGCAAGAACAATTTGGACAAATTTGACTCCAAAAGTGATGAAGGAATTTTTCTTGGATACTCTAACACAAGCAAAGCTTATAGAGTTTACAACAAAAGAAGACTTGTTGTGGAAGAATCAATTCATGTTGACTTTGATGAAAACAATGATCAAAGTGTAAGCGAGTTGTGTGATTTTGATGAAGGTTTGGGAAACCTGGATAATCTTCTGAAGCATCTCCCATTCTTGACTCATCTGTTCTCAATCATGAACAAGATTCATCAAATCTTCCATACATGGTTCCAAGAAACTCATCGACGGCCATCCTATGCCGGACGGACCATGAACTATCTCACTCTCATCAACAACCAATCCGGCCAACCAAGTCAACGGCAATCACTCCCTCTTCCAATCCAATTGATGAGGAAGAAAATTTTCAAATAAATGGTCATCCCTTGACTAACCCTTCTCAAAATTTTCCCTTAGGCGACGGCCAACCCTTAGGCGACGGCCATCCCATTTCCTCATGTAATCCATCTTCTAGCCATCTTCCATCTCCATCCAATAATCCTCTTTCTCCTCCCAAAAACAATGATGAAACTACCATTACCCACATCATTCCACCCAATAAAGATCTTTACATCGGCCTTCAAATTGATAAAACCCAGTTCCGGACAACATCCCTTTTCTCATGAGTGCATTCATATCCCAAGTGGAACCAAAGAAAATAAATGAAGCACTCCAAGATCTTGTTGGATTGAAGCCATGGAAGAAGAACTAGAGCGAGTTTGAAAGAAACAAAGTATGGCAACTTGTTCCTAAACCAAGAAATCAAAGCATTATTGGAACAAGATGGGTTTTTAGAAACAAGATGAATGAAGAAGGTGTTGTAATTAGAAACAAAGCGGGCTTGGTTGCCCAAGGATACGTACAAGAGGAAGGTATTGACTATGATGAGACCTTTGCACTGTGGCAAGACTTGAAGCTATAAGGCTATTCCTTGCCTATGCTTCATTCAAGAAGATGAAAATATTCCAAATGGATGTCAAGAGTGCATTTCTAAATGGAGTTTTAAATGAAAAGGTCTTTGTATCTCAACCCCCTGGATTTGAGCACCCAAAGTTTCTGATCATGTTTTCAAAGCTGAACAAAGCCTTGTATGGGCTCAAACAAGCACCAAGAGCTTGGTATGATACCCTATCTAAATATCTCCTTGGCAAAGGCTTTACCAAGGGCCATATTGATAATACTCTGTTTATCAAAAAATATGGAGATGATCAGTTGCTCATCCAAGTCTATGTTGATGACATCATCTTTGGCTCATCAAATGAGGACTTGTGCCTGAATTTGGAGATATCATGAAGGATCGGTTTGAAATGAGCATGATTGGTGAGCTCACCTTCTTCTTAGGACTCCAGGTCAAACAAATGAAGGAAGGAATCTTCATCAACCAAGCTAAATATACAAGGGATATGATCAAGAAGTTTGACATGCAAACTGCTTCCACTGCCAAAACACCCTTGTCAACCTCAACCAAACTCCATCTTGATCTAGATGGTCAAAGTGTAAACCCAACACTTTACGAAGCTACATTGGATCTCTTCTTTATGTAACACTTCAAGACTGACATCATGTTTAGTGTATGTCTACTGTGCTAGATTTCAAGCTAATCCCAAAGAATCTCATCTCTCTGCTTTGTCAAGAGAATTCTTAGATATCTCAAAGGAACACTGACTTTGGCTTATGGTATCCTGAATCCCCATTTTCTTTGATTGGATTCATGACTCGACTATCTTGGATGTAATCTTGATAGAAAATCCACAAGTGGTGGATGCCGGTTTATTGGCTCAAGAATAATTTCTTGGTCAAGCAAAAAGCAAACCTCGGTAGCCACCTCAGCAGTGAAATTTGAGTATATTCTTTGCGAGGCTTGTGTTGTTCACAAATTCTCTATCTTAAAAGTCAACTTCAAGACTTTGGAATGGAATTATCCAACATTCCCATCTTTTGTGACAACTCAAGTACTATTGCCATGACGAAAATCTGTCCAACATTCAAAAACAAAGCATATTGAGGTCGAGACATCATTTCATCGGGGATCATGTTGAAAAAGGGAATATCAACCTTGCAAAAGTTTGCACCGAGGACAATGTCTACGATATTCTCACAAAAGCCATGGATGAAAAGAGATTTGAGATACTAAGAGCCATGCTTGGTATGATAAATATGCCAAAATAAAAGGTTGTTCTTCATAAATAAAAAAAGGGATTACATCTTGGGTAATCTTTGTCACAATGTTGCTGACGGCTATTCCCTCATAAATAGTTACGATAGCTATCCATGATAGCTATCTTTCCAAAACCCATGAAAACCAAAGACAACAACAAAAACATACAAAACATAAAACAACCCTTGAAATCCCTCTTTCTCATCATCCTTCACCCAACAACAGCTTCCTCCACACCATACACTCTTCAAAACCAGCTCCCCTCTTCAAACCCACGGGTTAGGCATCGGACATTCTTTGGAAATGTCACGGTCTCCCAGACCCTCCTCCGGCACTCATTCCTTCATTTCTAGCCTCCTGAGTTGATTGCAAGGTTTGTTGGTACCTCTGCAACCACCTTTGGGTGCCTCTCCAAGAAAGGATCAATGGAAGTGGTGAATATTGGAGAGAAGGACTTGCCCTTCTAGGCCACCACTCTTCAAGCTGGATCATATGGCTGAAGCAATCCCTCCATTGGAGTAACAAAGCTAAATTCTCCTGAAAAAGAACCATTCCCTGTGATTGCAAATGGTTGACCAACACTTGACCCCACTCTCTCCACAGTAGGTACTCTTGCAGGACTGAAGCAACCTATAACCTGGTTGAACAGGTATGAGATGGTTGAAGAAGGAGATATATGCACTCCTGCAAAGTTATCTCCTCTCCCTTCCAACAAACCAACTCCTGGAGAGAGAGAATCCCTGCTCACAGGTGTATAAAGCTTATCTTGCTCAACCTTCTTCCTGACAGCTAAGCTTCTCTCCTTAGGCTGTCGAGCTAATCTGCTTTACCAACTCCCCCAATGTGTATACCCTTTCTACCTTACTCCTTCCCTTACTTGACTCTCCTTGATCAACTTTGATTGTCTTCCCAAAAAGCCTTATTCCTTCTCCCTCTTTGCTGTCAATCTTTTCCCTGACAGCTACCTCCTTCATCTCTATGTCTTCATCAACCCTCACTCTCTTTTTCTTACCCTTATCATTCACTCTCTCTGAACTTTCAACAATATTGAAAGTCTCTCTATCTATCTCCATCTCATCACTCATCAAATCATCCTCACTATTTTTCCCAAAGACCAATTGTTTCTTTGTTTGAGCCATAACCTTTGGATTAAACTTTGAGGAAAATCTTCCCATTTTTGTTTGTAAATCAATACTGAATAATTTTCCTCTGAAGTTTTCATTGTTTTATAGGCAAATTTTCACCTAGCTATCTTAGACTGACCATCATCATTCAAACTAGCTTAAGCGTCGAGAGATTTCTTTCAACGACTAGGTTAAAGCAACCTTTAAGTGATTTGATCGTGTTAATTGCTCACAATTGTCACTTCCTTCGCCGCCTCTTCCCCTGCAAATCTCCTTGAAAAAAGAGAATGTTCTTCTTGTGTTTTGTGGGAATTAATGTCTCAACGTGGGGAAGGGTAAAAACCACTTGTTCATATGAACAGTTACTTAACTTTGAAACCCCCAATGCTCATTAAAACCCACGTTCCACTCATCATTTATCTCTCTCTCTCTTTCGCAATCACCAAAATTCCTATTTCATTAATTCTCAGTTTAAAATTTGTCTCCTTCCCTCTCCAATCCACCATCGTATCTCTTCAACCCTAATTCTTTTTAGACATCAATGGCTGACCCAAAAGCAATGTACCCGGATGCTCATGGTTATTTCATCAAACCTAATTTCTATGAGGCGAAGTTGGAATTCTCATCAAGGAACTTCTTGAGGTAAATGAATTACTTGATTTCATGGGAGCTAGACCTCCAATTTATGAAGAGTTATGCAGAGAGATTTATTTGGTTGGCAACAGAAACAGAGAGAACAACTCAATAACTGCCACCATAGATAATGTAAAGATCACCATTACTCAAGAAATGGTTAGCAAGGTCTATGGGATCCCAAATAGAGAAGATGCTGTGAAAAATATTTGGGATAGAGGGTCAGACAGGCTGAAGACAGTTTATGAGAAATTTCTTGGGATTAAGGTCCATGACTTCAAGGTACATTCAAGACAAAGCAATGGTGAAAAACAAAGATGATATCTTCAAATCAACCCTAATGGATGTGGTTAACAAAGCCATTGATGGCAAGCAATCCTCATTTGATCAAATGGGATCAAATGAATGGAAGCAAATGCTAAGCTTGATGACCAAGGACACAAACTGGTGCATTGTCCTTCTCCACAACTTTCAGCTGGCAGTCTCAACCTCTACTCTCAAGTTCAAAAAACAAGGTGGGAAGATGAACAACTTCAGGTTTATGAGTGGAATTCTTCATGATCTAATCCCTAAGCTCAAAACTCCTCTACCCAAGAAGTGGCTGAAGACAGTGAAGGCATCGGAAACAAGATGTTTCAATGAAAGAACCTTTTCATTGAAACAAAAGAAAGGAATTGTTATGAAGGCTGGAGATATGAGCCTTGAAAGTTTCAAAGAAGCCCAAGAAAAGATGCTTGAAGAAACAAGAATAAAGCTTGATCATTGGAAAGAGTTGATAGCATTGGCTACAAGTAGGAGAATAAAAAGAGGAGTAAAGACCAATGTCAAGAAAACTGGAGTGCTAAAAAGGACTGTGGTATCTCCTAGCAAGAAAAGCAAAAGCAAGGATGATCTGGTAGCTGACAGTGAAGGAACCATATCTGACAGCCATGCTAAGGATGTTGAAGAAAGAGGTGATGTTGATAGCCATAGAGATGACACCATGGAGCAAACTCATCTTGGTGATGCTTTGATGTAGACCCTCAAGAACTCCAGGCAGCTATCAAATTGTCAAAAACACAGCATAAAGGAAAGCATCCTCTGACAGCTATCCCTACAAAGCAGACAGTCACCAGATCTAAGGTACAACCCTCCTTATCCATTCCTTCTAAAACTTTACCAAAGAAAAGAAAACTAGAAAAGAAAGCCCCCAAAGCCAAGAAAACCAAAATAACTACCCCTTCCATTTCCCCAAAATCCACTTGTTAGTCCAAGAGTGGACAAGTCATCCACACCCGGCTCGGGTCATCGTCGGCCATTGAAGCCATTCTTAAACTCAAAGAACCATCACAGAAGCAACCTTTAAGGGGAACATTGATGAGAATATCCCCTCCACCCAGCCTCAATATTTAACCAAAATCCACGAAAGCAATTGATGCTATTGAATTGGATGGAAACCACGACACCGAAAAGAAATTTGTTCTTTTGTATCTTGATGATATTCTAAGTGAAGAAGAATCTATAATGGCCCTAGATGAACTCAGACTTAGGTTTATGAAGAAAAGAAGTGGACCAGGAGAGTCATCTAATAACCCCAAGGTGACAGCTATGAATGTAGATAGCCATACCTTCCCTTCCATTCCTGAGACTGAGCCTGTAAATGAACCCGCCCATTGTTGAAATTGAAAGGGGGAATTTTGATAATACTTCTAAGGTCATTCAAAATCTCAAGAAGGTTGGAGTTGAGATTAATCCCATTCTTGTCTCAAAAGGAGAATCAATTGTGAATGCTTGCAAAGGCCTTGTGCTTGATGGAACTCAAGAAAATGAGGAAGCTATGATAGCTATCCTTGAGAAAAGGTTGGCCAAAAGTGAAGTAAGGGCAGCCTTGAATCTCCTTAAATCTCAATTCACTTCCAGTTCTCTTAATCAAAGTCTTGGGCAAACCTCTGAGTCAATCCCAACTGTTTCAACCCAACCCTCTGCACCTTCCAAGCCAACTTCTCCAATCCCTGAAAATGAACCTTTTGAAGCCCCTCCTCATAGTCCAATACTTGCTGGACAAGGTCAAGACTTCTCTGATAGTGATCCAATTCTATCCAGTCCTGACAGCTATCCAAGCAGTTCCATTCCTCCTTCTCAAAATCAATCCTTTCTTCCCAAGAAAGAACCCTGGATGCTTAGCTGTGGCATTGATTTCTCTATTTCTTCCATCAAGACAGCAAGAAAAGGGTTAGCCCATGTGTCTCATTTTCCAGACATTGTAAATCCCTTTACCTATCCAAAATCTTGGGAACTGTCAAGAAATGGGATGATTGTAGTGGCAAGAAACCTTGCAGGGTTAGTTTTCTTTGCCTATGAAAAATGGCAAGTATCAAGAACCTCATCAACTTCCAACTTTGTTCACCAAATCCCATCATTCCCAAAGTTCATCACTCCCAATACTCTTCTTGATTGGGAAGTTCTTTTCAGCCAACTCATCTCTCCATCTCTCAATTCATGCCTGTATATGCCAAAGGGTCTAGTCTTCACCCTCTGCATTGACCTTGCAAAATCCTTTTTCCTTTCTCTGTTTGAACAAAAGTATGCCCTCATGCTTTTGATAAGCAAAATGGTCAACATCTTTCCCCCAACCCTTAATCCAGGAATTGAGCCCTACCTTTCCCCTTTCATCACTGTTGATCCCATGAACTTCACCTCACCCAATGAAAACTCTCACTTCATGAACTTGGTCTCTATTTCTGAGATCAAAGAATTCAGAGAATCCATGGCTGACCATCAAAACAGAACCAAAACTGTTATTGATCTTTCCTCAGACTCTGACAGTGATGATGATGATGCTCCTTCAAGTCCTGATCAAGAACCTCCTATTACCATCCCATCTCCTACATTTACCAATCCTCCTCAGCAATCCACTCATTCCTTTCATGATACTCAAGTCTCAGTTCAATCACAACCAGATCAAACCATTGTGCCCATGAAGATCAAAAGAACAAGGACCAAGAAGAAACATTTGTGGGGCACAATGAGAATCAGAAATGATCAGATGCCCCTTACAAGAGCTCAACTAAAGTCAAAAGAAGATGAATTCTTCAAGTATGATGAGAGAATGTCATGGGAATGGAACAATGAATTCTACTACAGAGGAGTAGAGCCAGACATGAGAAGAGAACTAGAGGAAGAAAGAAATCTGATTATTTCAGCCAGGCAAGAAAGAGAGGAGTTCTATGATCAACTGGCTGATGATTGATATGTAGTTTTATGGAACAATTTTTGGTGTGTTAAAACAATTTGTTTTGATTGACTCAGTTTTTGTAACTGTAATCTGTGAACCTTTTCATCATGAGATTAAATTCATGTATTTCAATCTCATTCTGGTTATTTGTGCTTGCTGTAAATCCTTGTATTATTTCTTCTATTATTTCTCTTATCAAATGTGAAAACATGTTCTAAAATAGATCTTCCTTTACCAAAAAGGGGGAAATTGTTAGGACCTAACTTTGATCAATGTCTTAGTTAGTTGGTTTTGATAAAGGAATATATATATAGAATAGGGTTTATATCAAAAGAGGAAGACTGTCAGTCATGAACCATGACTGACCAAATCAAACTTCATATTCATTCCTCAGTGTATCTGACAGCTATGAGTTTGATAGTTATGATTCAGTTGTATACAATGATTACAATCAATCAAAAACATGAATCATATTCTCTTTAGTAAAGCCTTCAAGATCATCAAAGTGCATCTCAGTCCTTATCAGAGAACATCTCTGATAGCTAAGTCTTGTATGATCTGACAGCCATGACTTCATTCCTCTGATAGCCATCACTTTGTCTCAATCTCTGTTACCACAATTTCAACCAATGTGGAACCTGGATCTTCACAGCTGTCAAGTTCACCAATGAAGACCAATGAAGACCACTGAAGACCTTCTAGAAGCTCTCAGTTCAAGCTCACAGCTCAAGCCAGCTCATGAAGACCTGCATGTGGACAAGTGGGACAAAGACCAGTCAAAGCTCATTAATGTAGCTGCAACAGTCATATTCCAACGGCTACATTGAAGGGTATAAATAGAGGAGTTCTTCCTCTACACAAACTACTGAAAAATACTCATTTTCACAGTCAAAAACCCTTTCCACACACCCACACACACCTCCTGTAATTCACACACACACTCACCAATCCTTTCCCTTCAAACTCTGTTCCAAACCAAACCCTCACCCCAAAACCTTTGCCTCCACAACAAAACACCCCTTAGTGTGTTAATTCACAAAATCCAAAATCCTAAGACTGTACTTTAGGTGTAGAATTAGTTTGTAATCACTCAAGACTGTACTTTGAGTGTATTAGTTGTTTTGTAAAATCTTGAGACTGTACTTCAAGTTGTAAAAACACTTAAGACTGTACTTTAAGTGTATCCCTAGTTGACTGTACTAATTAGGAAGAGGAAGTTCAAGGAACTTGCCTGAATCAATCATTTGTAATTTTTGTTGATTAAAGATTATAATAAAATTGATCTCACTTGTCAAGTTTGACAGTGGGGGTGGATGTAGGAGGAGTGAACTCTGAACCACTTTAAATTCTCTGTGTTATTACATTTTTGCAATCACATTCACACACTTGCATTATTTCTTTGTGTTTCTTGCCCTATCATTATTTCAAATCTCTCTTATTCCGCTGCACAATTCAACTATCATCTGACAGCTAAGCCAATACCATAGCTGTCTGATCATCTGCATATTAACAAAGGGCCTTTCAAATATGTATCTCAAAATACAGCTTCATGAGAATATTCTTCTTCATTCATTGCCTAGATGAGCTCATTGAGCAACTTGTAGCTCTGCCCTAACAAGGAAGTTATAAGCAAAATCGAGCATCTCAGCTTAGAAGCATTGACAAGAGCCCCCAAACACTAGGGCCAGGTACTAAAGAAATGGTCTTGATGAAACTTAAAGCTTTATCAAACTGAACGGATTGACCTAAGAGATAAGAGCATGGGATTGTTGGGTTAGTTTGAGAAAGCAATGATCGATAGAGAGTTGAAAAAGTTGATGAATGACAGGGAAAAATGATAAGCTGATGGGATTGCATGTTGAGAAGATGATCATCAACATACATGAGATAATCATTTGTCATTACTATATTTTTTTAAATTTATGCAAAACATTATAGAAAGTCACAACATTGAGAAACAATTCCTTCTGTGTTTATATGAAAGAAATGCTAATGACGTGATAGCCAAGCTCTCCACTAGTCCATATAGAGACAGAATCAAACGTATACCAAATATTTATCACCAGTCGTGCCTCTTCTCCCATATATTTCCAGTATTTGTATACTTTAAAAAATAAAAGCCACTCGCATGGATTTGCCACACGCAATTATTGTATAGTGTTTTCATACCTTTAGCTACACAATAATCTGCCTAATCTTCATTAAAAACATCAAAAACTTTATCTTTTGAACCCCAATAGAAATGACACCAAAATAAACGATTCTGGAAAGGAAAATGGGCGAAATGCCAATTATAATATTTTCCGGCAGTGATGTTGATATATCCTGAATCAGCACTTTTATCTTGACATCGCATATATTGTGGGAGTGTGTTGTCAGGAAGGTTATCCCAGATTTGAACAAGCCAACTGTCCCCCGAGTATTGTGGTAATAAAAAGACATATCTCAAATATAATTAGGAATAGAAAGAAATTTCTCATGGCGTAAGTAACTGTTACTTGGATGGAAGTAGTTGTTCTACTCTAATTTATACATGCTATTAACCCATGAGTCTGAATGATGTACTAACAAATACATAGATCATTTGAACCATATCTCATCTCAGATAGTAACTTAACTAGTATGTTACCAAATATTATCAAGTAGATTACAAGAATCATGAATATAAATCTAGACTTTAACAAAGTACCAAATAAACAATTCTAGGGAAATTATTTTACTATAAAAGCAAGAATTTAATAAAAGCTTCTCTATTTAGATTATTATAATCTTGAAATAAATAGAAAATCGGTTGTAATTGGGTCATTATGCCCATCCTTTCTAGATCGAAAATCCACTAGGCAGAGATTTGGGAATAAAATCAAGCAAGATGAAAGAGATGGAGGTTTTCACGTTAAAGTAGTAAATGTTGTCAACTTTGGATTTTATTATAAGCTAGTTATACTTGAACGAAATAACCCAACCATTACTTGGGTTAACCCAAAACAGCCCATTCCCGACCACGACTCCGGGGGTTCAGGGACTTGGTGAGATCGTTAATCGTCCCCGGCGACCAAATGAGCTCAAAGTCTCCTATTCTAATACAAATTCGTGACCATCTAGAATCCTAATCAGTTGAGTATTCACATTTATCCTTGAGATCCTACTCTCCAGAGATTTCACTTTCTAGCTTCAATGTTCGGTGTCATATGATTCATGACCGACTCAATGTGAAATCTTTACTTGATTGAATATATACTAATTTTGTTATCTTTTGTAATACCAGTGTGCTGCATGTCATACCCTTGCTTTTAAATTAGTATATCCCCCATTCTTAGTAATTACAATCGGAACGAAAATATAACCATGTCACCTGCAAAACCTCAAAACCTTCAGAAAGAACTTTCTTAGTATCATTGGGCCACTGTGAAGCCAGAATCTCACTTAGCACTACAAATGCACAAGGATGTGAAAATACTTTATCATCTCTCCCGCACACAGCGGAATGATGAACATACTGACATGTTAGCATAATGCTCGTGCCATAAGATCTCAACAGCCTCGCACACTCAACTTGGTTTCAAACCATGAGCTGTAGACACTCCACCTTGTATCTCTCACAAACGATTTCATACGGGGTTTTTATCATTTATCTTTTCTATTGAGTTTCGTTAATTTATATCTAATTCTGTCAAGTTTCTGACTAATTATTTTAGTTTTGGGACTAAACTGAATAATAGAGTTAATTTTTGGGTCATTTCTGCCATTCTATTATCATCCAAACTCGGGTAAGTAATGCCATGAGTCTGGAATTTGCACAGGCCCTTAGGGGACTCGCGCGAGTTTCATCCGGCTGATTTCCCTTCAAATATCTCTCACTTTTTTTATTTTGTAACCTCTCCCCATTAACTCCCAGCAATGGCTAGTGACTTGATTTGCTTTTCCCTCTCTTCCCCCCCCTAAGCCTATAAAATGAGGTCTTCTCCTCCTTTAAATGGGTAACAAACATTCTTTTAAAATTCTATCTCTCAAACACTAAAACAGACACACTCAAACACAATCCTTCTCTTTTGCAACAAGCTTTGGAGGAAACAAACCTTAAAATTGTAAGACATTCCCGGAAAGCTAATTGAAAGGCCCTTTGTTAATATGCAGATGATCAGACAGCTATGGTATTGGCTTAGCTGTCAGATGATAGTTGAATTGTGCAGCGGAATAAGAGAGATTTGAAATAATGGTAGGACAACAAACACAAAGAAATAATGCAAGTGTGTGAATGTGATTGCAAAAATGTAATAACACAGAGAATTTAAAGTGGTTCAGAGTTCACTCCTCCTACATCCACCCCCACTGTCAAACTTGACAAGTGAGATCAATTTTATTATAATCTTTAATCAACAAAAATTACAAATGATTGATTCAGGCAAGTTCCTTGAACTTCCTCTTCCTAATTAGTACAGTCAACTAGGGATACACTTAAAGTACAGTCTTAAGTGTTTTTACAACTTGAAGTACAGTCTCAAGATTTTACAAAATAACTAATACACTCAAAGTACAGTCTTGAGTGATTACAACCGATTCTACACCTAAAGTACAGCCTTAGGTTTTGGGGTTTGTGAATTAACACGCTGGGGTTGTTTGTTGTTGGTGAAGAGGTTTAGGGGTGAAGGTTTTGGTTTGGAACAGGGTTTTAAAGGTGAGGATTGGTGTGTGTGTGTGTGGATTACGGGGAGGTGTGTGTGGGTGTGTGGAAAGGGTTTTTGACTCGGGAAAATGAGTATTTTTCAAGAATTTTGTTAGGGAAGAACTCCTCTATTTATACCCTTCAATGTAGCCGTTGGAATATGACTGTTGCAGCCTACATTAATGAGCTTTGACTGGTCTTTGTCCCACTTGTCCACATGCAGTCTTCATGAGCCGGCTTGAGTGTGAGCTTGAACCGAGAACTTCTAGAAGGTCTTCGGTGGTCTTCATTGGTCTTCATTGATGGACTTGATAGCCGTGAAGATGCAGGATCTAACTTGGTTGAGTTTGTGGTAACATGGTGTGAGGCAGGAGATGGCCGTCTCGAGGACCGAAGTCATAGCCGCGATCATGGCAAGGCTTAGCTATCGAGAGGATCTCTAATAAGGACCGAGATGCACTTGATGATCTTGATGACTTAGAGAGTGACTATGATTCATGTTTTTGATTGATTGTAAACATTGTATAAGGGAGAATCATAACCGTCGACTCATAGCTATCAAAGTGAAGAATTATGACAGATTACATCTTTTGATATAAACCCTGTTCTATATATATATTCCTTTATCAAAACCAACTAACTAAGACATTGATCAAAGTTAGGTCCTAACAATTTCCCCTTTGGTAAAGGAAGATTTATTTAGAACATGTTTTCACAGCTTGATAAGAGAAATAATAAAAGAAGTAATCCAAGGAATCATATCGTGCAGAGGTAATCAAAATGATATTGAAGACTTGGAATTAATCTCGGGATGAGAAGAGTTCACAAAATACCGTCATACAACCGAGGCAAACAAAACATATTGTTTTTAACCAAAAAAATTGTTCCATAACAAATACAATTATTCATCACCAATTGATCATAGAATTCATCTCTTTCTTGCCCGGGCCGATAGAATCTCGATTTCTTTCATCCTCTAGCTCTCTTCTCATTTCAGGCTCAACTCCTCTCGTAGAAGAACTCATTGTTCCATTCCTGTGACATCCTTTCATCATACTTGAAGTATTTGTCTTCCTTTGACTTCGCTTGAGATCTTTTAAGGGGCATTTGATCATTTCGATTCTCATTGTGCCCCACAAATGTTTCTTCTTGTTCCCGGTTTTCTTGTTCTTCAAGGGCACACTGGATTGATCTCGGTTGTGACCGAACCGATACTTGAGCATTAGTGAAGGAATGAGTGAATTGCCGAGGAGGGTTGGAAACCGTAGGGGATGGAAATATTGTTGGAGAGTCTTGATCGTGGCTTGAGGGAGCATCATTATCACTATCATCATCATCGCCGTCGAGTCCGAGGAAAGATCAATAACAGCTTCCGCTCGCTTTGACCGACAAAGAATGGAAGATTCGAATTCTTTGATCTCGTGGAATAGAGACCAAGTTTTTGAAATGAGAGTTTTCATTGGGTGAGGTGAAGTTAATAGGATCTACAGTGATGAAGGGTGAAAGGTAGGGCTCAATTCCTGGATTAAGAGTTGGGGAAAAGATGTTGACGCTTTGCTTAATAAAAGCATAATGGCACACTTTTGTTCAAACAAAGGAAAGGAAAAGTGTTTTTGCAAGGTCAATGCACAGGTGAAGACTAAACCCTTTGGCATATACAAGCATGAATTGAGTGATGGAGAGATGAGTTGGTCGAAAAGAACTTCCCAATCAAGAAGAGTATTGGGAGTGATGAACTTTGGGAAGGATGGGATTTGATGAACAAAGTTGGAGGTGGATGAGGTTCTTGACAGTTGCCATTTTTCATAGGCAAAGAAAACTAACCCCGCAAGGTTTCTTGCTACCACAATCAAACCATTTCTTGACAGCTCCTTAATTTTGGATAGGTGAAGGGATTTGCTATTTCGGGATGTGAGTTACATGGGGTAACCTTGTCCTTGCCGCTTTGATGGAAGACATAGAGAAATCAATGCCACAGCCTAAGCATCCAAGGTTCCCTTTTGGGAAGGAAGGATTGATTTGGATTTGGAGGAATAGAATGACTTGGAGGACTGTGAGGACTGTTAGGAATGGGATCACTGTCGATATGTCTTGACCTTGTCCAGCCAGATTGGACTTTGTGGAGAGGCTTCAAAAGGTTCATTTTCAGAATTGGAGAAGTTGGCTTGGAAGGTGCAGAGGGTTGGGTTGAAACAGCTTGGGATTGACTCAGAGGTTTGGCCAAGACTTTGATTAAGAGAGCCGGAAGTGAATTGAGATTTAAGGAGATTCAAGGCCGCCCTTACTTCACTTTTGGCCAACCTTTTCTCAAGGATAGCTATCATAGCTTCCTCATTTTCTTGAGTTCCATCAAGCACAAGGCCTTTGCAAGCATTCACAATTGATTCTCCTTTTGAGACAAGAATGGGATTAATCTCAACTCCAACCTTCTTGAGATTTTGAATGACCTTAGAAGTATTATCAAGATTCCCCCTTTCAATTTCAACAATAAAGGTGATCATTTACAGTTCGGCCTCGTGAATGGAAGGGAAGGTATGGCTATCTACATTCATAGCCGTCACCTTGGGGTTTCTAGATGACTCACCCGGTCCACTTCTTTTCTTCATTAACCTAAGTCTCGAGTTCATCTAGGGCCACTACTGATTCTTCCTCACTTAGAATATCCTTAAGATACAAAAGAACAAATTTTCAAAGGTCGTGGTTTCCATCCAACTCAATAGCCTCAATTGCTCTCGTGATTTTAGCTAACTGTTGAGGTTGGGTAGAGGGGATATTCTCATCAATGTTCCCCCTTAAAGGTTGCTTATCTAATGGTTCTTTGAGATTGAGGATAGCTTCAATGGCTGACTGATGACCTGAGCTTGGTGTGGATGACTTATCCACTCTTGACCGATGTAAGTGGATTTTGGGGAAATGGAAGGGGTAGATATTTTGGTTTTCTTTGATTTGGGAGCTTTCTTTTCAAGTTTTCTTTTCTTTGGTAATGATTTAGAAGGAATGGTTAAGGAGGATTGTACCTTGGATCCGGTAGCCGTCTGACCGGGAGGGGATAGCCGTCTCGAGGTTGCTTTCCTTTGTGAAGGGTTTTGGATAGGGCAAGAGCCGCCCGAAGCTCTTGAGGATCTATGTTAGCATCACCAAAGATCATCTTGATCCATAGTGTCAACCTCATGGCTATCAACATCACCTCTTTCTTCAACATTCTTAGCATGGCCGTCAGAGATGGTTCCTTCACCGTCGCCTATCGATCATCCTTGCTTTTGCTCTTTTTGCTAGGAGATACCACAGTCCTTTTTAGCACTCCAGCTTTTCTTGACATTGGTCTTTACTCCTCTTTTTATTCTCCTACTTGTAGCCAAAGCTATCAACTCTTTCCAATGATTAAGCTTTATTCTTGTTTCTTCAAGCATCTTTTCTTGGGCTTCTTTGAAACTTTCAAGGCTCATATCTCCAGCCTTCATAACAATTCCTTCTTTTGTTTCAATGAAAAGGTTCTTTCATTGAAACATCTTGTTTCGATGCCTTCACCGTCTTCACCATTTCTTGGATAGAGCAGTTTGAGCTTTGGAATTAGAACTTCAAGAATTCCACTCATGAATCAAGTTGTTCATCCTTCCACCTTGCTTCTTGAATTTGAGAGTAGAGGATGAGACTCGCAAGTTGGAAATTGTGGAGAAGAACAATGCACCAATTTGTATCCTTGGTCATTAGGCCGAGCATCCGCTTCCACTCATTTGATCCCATTTGGTCAAATGAGGATTGCTTGCCATCAATGGCTTTGTTGACCACATCCATCGTTGTTGACTTGAAGATATCATCTTTGTTTTTCACCATAGCTTTGTCTTGAACAACTTTGAAGTCATGATTTTAACACCAAGAAATTTTTCATATACTGTCTTTAATCTTTCGATCCTCTATCCCATATATTTTTCACAAAGATCTTCTTTATTTGGGATTCCATAGACATCACTAACCATTTCTTGAGTGATAGTTATCTCTACATTTTCTATGGTGGCAGTTATTGAATTATCTTCATTGTTTCTTCTTCCTACCAAATAAATTTCTCTGCACAGTTCTTCATAAATTGGGGGTTTAGCTCCCATAAAATCAAGTAATTCATTTACCTCAAGAAGTTCTTTGATGAGGATTCCAACTTCAGAGTCATAGAAGTTGGGTTTGATGAAGTAACCATGAGCATCTGGGTACATTGCTTTTGGGTCTGCCATTGATGCTTGAAAAAGAATTAGGGTTGGAGAAATATGATGATAGATTGGAGAGGGAAAGAGAAGAAATTTAAACTGAGGGTTAAGGAAATAGGAATTTTTGGTGATTGCGAAAGAGAGAGAGAGATAAATGATGAGTGGAACGTGGGTTTTAATGAGCATTGGGGGTTTCAAAGTTAAGTAACTGTTCATATGAACAATGGTTTTTACCCTTCCCCATGTTGAGACATTAATTCCCACAAAACACAAGAAGAACATTCTCTTTTTCAAGGAGATTTGCAGTGGAAGAGGCGGCGAAGGAAGTGACAATTGTGAGCAATTAACACGATCAAATCACTTAAAGTTTGCTTTAACCTAGCTGTTGAAAGAAATCTCTCGACGCTTAAGCTAGTTTGAATGATGATGGCTGTCTGAGATAGCTAGGTGAAAATTTGCCTATAAAGCAATGAAAACTTCAGAGGAAAATTATTCAGATTGATTTACAAACAAAAATGGGAAGATTTTCTTCAAAGTTTAATCCAAAGGTTATGGCTCAAACAGCAAAACAATTAGTCTTTGGGAAAAATGGTGAGGATGATTTGATGAGTGATGAGATGGAGATAGATAGAGAGACTTTCAATATTGTTGAAAGTTCAGAGAGAGTGAATGATAAGGGTAAGAAAAAGAGGGTGAGGGTTGATGAAGACATAGAGATGAAGGAGGTAGCCGTCAGTGGAAAAGATTGACAAGAAAGAGGGAGAAGGAATAAGACTTTTGGGAAGACAATCAAAGTTGATCAAGGAGAGTCAAGTAAGGGAAGGAGTAAGGTAGAAAGGGTATACACATTGGGGGAGTTGGTAAAGCAGACAGAGCTCAGTACCTAAGGAGAGAAGCTTAGCTGTCAGAAAGAAGGTTGAGCAAGATAAGCTTTATACACCTGTGAGCAGGGATTCTCTCTCTCCAGGAGTTGGTTTGTTGGAAGGTATAGGAGATAACTTTGCAGAGTGCATATATCTCCTTCTTCAACCATCTCATACATGTTCAACCAGGTTATAGGTTGCTTCACCCGCAAGAGTACCTACTGTGGAGAGAGTGGAGTCAAGCGTTGGTCAACCATTTGCAATCACAGGGAATGGTTCTTTTTCAGGAGAATTTAGCTTTGTTACTCCAATGGAGGGATTGCTTCAGCCATATGATCCAGCTGAAGAGTGGTGGCCTAGAAGGGCAAGTCCTTCTCTCCAATATTCACTACTTCCATTGATCCTTTCTTGGAGAGGCACCCAAGGTGGGTTGCAGAGGTACCAACAAACCTTGCAATCAACTCAGAGGCTAGAAATGAAGGAATGAGGCCGGAGGAGGGTCTGGGAGACTGTGACATTTCCAAAGAATGTCCGATGACAGAGGAGAAGGTTTGAAGAGAAGAGAGTGGATCTGAGGATTGTTTGGTTTGGAAGAAGTTTTTGTTGGGTGAGTTGAGATGAGAGAGAAGAATTTGATGGGTTGTTTGTATGTTTTTGTTGTAAGTTTTTGTTGTTTTTGGTTTTCAAGGCTTTTGGATTGATAGCCGCGTGGATGGCTTGTTAGGAATGTGTATGAGGTAATAGCTATCGTGCAACATTGTGATAGCATTACTCGTTTGTAATCCTCTTTTGTTTAAGAAGAACACCCCTTTTATTTTGGCATATTAATCATCCCAAGCATGGCTCTTAATAGTTCAAATCTTTTTTCATCCATGGCTTTTGTGAGAATATCGTAGACATTGTTCTCGGTGCAAACTTTTGCAAGGTTGATATTCCCTTTTTCAACATGATCTCCGATGAAATGATGCCTCGACTTCAATGTGCTTGGTTTTTGAATGTTGGACAGGATTTTCTCGTCATAGCAATGGTACTTGAGTTGTCACGTAAGATGGGAATGTTGGATAATTCAATTCCAAAGTCTTGAAGTTGACTTTTAAGGTAGAGAATTTGTGAACAACACAAGCCTCGCAAAGAATGTACTCGGCCTCGCTAGCTTGAGGTTGCAACCGAGGTTTGCTTTTTGCTTGACCATGAGATAATCCTTGATCCAACAAACCGGCATCCACCACTAGTGGATTTTGCTGTCTAGATTGCACCCCCGCATAGTCGTAGTGGTGAATCCAACTAGGAGAATGGGGATTCAGTGGGATACCACAAGCCAAAATCAGGGTTCCTTTGATATATCTCAAAATTCTCTTGACAAATGAGAGATGAGATTCTTTGGGATTAGCTTGAAACCTAGCACATAGACATACACTAAACATAATGTCCGGTCTTGAAGCCGCGATATAGGAGAGATCCTATGTAGCTTCGTAAAGTGTTGGATTTACACTATGACCATCTTGATCAGCATGAAGTTTGGTTGTGGTTGACAAGGGAGTTTTAGCAGGGGATGCAGCTTTGCATGTCAAACTTTTTGATCATATCCCTTGAGTATTTGGCTTGGTTGATGAAGATTCCTTCCTTCATTTGCTTGACTTGAAGGCCTAAGAAGAAGGTGAGCTCACCAATCATGCTCATTTCAAACTCGATCCTTCATGATATCTCCAAATTCAGGCACAAGTTCTCATTTGATGAGCCAAAGATTATGTCATCAACATAGACTTGGATGAGCAACCGATCATCTCCATATTTTTTGATAAACAAGGTGTTATCAATATGTCCTTTGGTGAATCCTTTTCCAAGAAGATATCTAGATAGGGTATCATACCAAGCTCTTGGTGCTTGTTTAAGCCCATACAATGCTTTGTTCGGGCTTTGAATACATGATCGTGGAATTTTGGATGCTCAAAACCAGGGGTTGAGATACAAACACTTTTTCATTTAAAACTCCATTTAGAAATGCACTCTTGACATCCATCTGAAATACTTTCATCTTCTTGAATGAAGCATAGGCAAGAAATAGCCTTATAGCTTCAAGTCTTGCAACAGTGCAAAGGTCTCATCATAGTCAATGCCTTCTTCTTGTCTATATCCTTGAGCAACCGCCTGGCCTTGTTTCTAATTACAACACCTTCTTCATTCATCTTGTTTCTAAAAACCCATCTTGTTCCAATAACAGCTTTGATTTCTTGGTTTAGGAACAAGTTGCCATACTTTGTTTCTTTCAAACCGCTCTAGTTCTTCTTCCATGGCTTCAATCCAAAGATCTTGGAGTGCTTCATTTATCTTCTTTGGTTCCACTTGGGATATGAATGCACTCATGAGAAAAGGAATGTTGTCCGGAACTGGGTTTTATCAATTTGAAGGCCGATGTAAAGATCTTTATTGGGTGGAATGATATGGGTAATGGTGGTTTCATCATTGGTTTTGGGAGGAGAAGGAGGATTATTGGATGAAGATGGAAGGAGGTTAGAAGATGGATTAGATGAGGAATTGGGATGGCTGTCGCCTAAGGGTTGGCCGTCGCCTAAGGGTCGTCACTAAGGGAGGATTTTGAGGAAGATCACCAAGGGATGACTATTTATTTGAATATTTTCTTCCTCATCCATTGGATTGAAAGTGGGAGAGATTGTTTGACTTTGTTGGTCGGATTGGTTGTTGATGAGAGTGGGATGGTTCATGGCTGTCTGGCATAGGATGGCCGTCGATGAATTTCTTGGAACCATGTATGGAAGGTTTGATGAATCTTGTTCATGACTCGAGAATAGTTGAATCAAGAATGGGGATGATTCAGGGAGATTATCTAGGTTTCCCAAACCTTCATCAAAATCACATAATTCAGCTTATACTTTGATCATTGTTTTCATCAAAGTCAACATGAATAGATTCTTCCACAACAAGTCTTCTTTTGTTGTACACTCTATAAGCTTTGCTTGTGTTAGAGTATCCAAGAAAAATTCCTTCATCACTTTTGGAGTCAAATTTGTCCAAATTGTTCTTGCCATTGTTGTGAATGAAGCATCTACTTCCAAAGCCGTGAAAGTAGGAAATGGTAGGGACTTTGTTGTTCCATAATTCATATGGAGTCTTCTTGTGAAATTTGTTGATCGTGGTTTTGTTTTGAACATACACAGCAAGAGTAATGGCCTTCACCCCAAAAATATTTTGGGAGATTATGTTCGACAAAGATTGTTCTTGCCGCCTCACGCATTGTTCTCGTTCTTCCTTTCGCAACACCATTTTGCCGTGGAGTTCTTGGGGATGAAAAATTGTGATCTATGCCTTTTGAATCACAATATTCTTCTACTCCAAGTGTTCTCAAATTCCTTCCCATGGTCGATCTCGATCTTGATGATGGATGTCCCTTTTGATTTTGAATTTTATTGAATAGCTTTATCGTACAGCCTAAGGGTGTCACTTTTGGATTCAAGAAGAATTATCCAAGTGAATCTTGTGAAATCATCAACAACAACTAGGGAGTATCTTTTTCCTCCTAAAGATCTAGTTCTTATGGGTCCAAAAAGATCCATATGAAGCAAGCTCAATAGGTCTTGAGGTGTCCAACTTGGTCTTGGGTTTGAATGAAGATTTCTTTTGCTTCCCACATTGGCATGCTTTGCAAAGTTTATCCTTTTTGAATGGGATCTTTGGTAGACCTCGACAAGATTGGAATTTGCAAGCTTGGAAATGGTTTTGTGATTGAGGTGAGCCAATCTCTTGTGCCATAGCCATGACATATCGATTGATTGAAAGACGAAGGCTGAGCATTTGAAGTTTCCACAATCTCTAAGTTTAAGCAATAGAGATTTCCTTTTCTTGATCCAGTTAGGATGACTTTATTGTTTTTATCTTTAACAAAGGCATTTGTCTTTAGTACAAACAACATGATATCCCTTGTCACGCATTTGACTAATGCCGATCAAATTGTGTTTGAGACCCTCTACATAGGATACATTTGTAAAAATGATATCTTTTGTAACAAGATTTCCCGATCCTTTGACCTTAGCTTGGGAATTGTCACCAAAGGTTACATTTGGACCATTTTTAGGGAATATTGTTGCAACCAGCCTTTATTGAAGGTCATATGTCTACTACAACCACTATCTAAATACCGTAGACCTTTCCTGGATACCCGCAAAACAAAAAATAAGATTTATGGTACCCTTTTTATTCTTTTCGGGGTCCAAAGGATTAGTTTTTCTTTGGAGCCCTAGCATTGTTCATTGATCCCTTATTGATGAACTGGTTTAGGGTATGGTAATATGACATGATTTGCATCATGTAAGGTGTAAGGACAGTGGATTGGGAAGGATTGAAGTAGTGGTTTGGGTTGCCGTATTGGGGTTGAAACCGAAAATTATTTGAATCGGATGACCTTGGAGAGTCATTTTGATGTGCATGGCTTCTTCCATTTGAATATTGCCATTGAGGTTTTTGTTTTTTGGTGTATCTATGCTTGTTGTAGAATCTTTGTTGCCTTGGGGTTCTTTGTTGTTTGGAGGAATTTGGCTGTCTGTCATGCCTTGGCCGTCGTCTCGTCAACCCTCGTCGTCCGACAGGGCTTGACCGACTAGCACCTTTTGCAGCCTTGACTTCTTCCTTTATATTGGCCCCTTTTTGAACCCAAATATACTTGCTTCCTTGAATTTTATTTGGTCCTTCCTTTGATTGACTAGGGCCACCCAAGATTTCCTTTTCTTTTCCTTTGGTTTGAATGGGATAGGTTTGAGTTTGATAGCCGCCGTAGCTTAGGTTTTCTAGAACCATTTTTTCAATGGCCCTTTCACCAAATGGGAGGAGTGTACACCTTTGTGTAGGATCATCGCACCAATCCCCGTTTTGTCACTGGGACGCCTTTGGGTGTAGGTGAAAAGAGATAATGCTTTGCTTGACATGTTCCATGAATCTATTTTCTTTTTAAGAGCATCATTTTCTTTTTCAAGATTACCGAAGTTTTTGACAATTTTCATGATTATTAGATGTCTCACTGCCGATCCATGTTTTGTTTTTCAAGCATGATGCATTGATCTCTTAGCCCTTGGCATGCTTTTTCAAGCTCGAAATGGTTTTTGTGAGGTTGTCAATGGTTGAGGATTGGGAAAGGTTCTCATTGACTGAAGCAAAGCTAGTTTTTTGTTTTTTGGTTTGAATTAAAAGAGTGCAAACTAATTGTTTAAAACCATCAATATTTAAAGAGTTAAAATCATGTACCTCTTTTAGTTCATCGCCACAAAGAAGTGCTTCCATCTCTTCCTCATTGTCGATTCTTCATCATCTTCACCATAAGGCATATCATGGCTTCTTCTCCTTCAATTTCGTAGTCATCACTTGACATATACTCTTCATCACCGAATTTTGATGAGTCAGCAATCATGACTTGCTCTTTGTTTTTGTCATGTTTATTTTTGGAGCAATTGAAGCGCTTGCACTTAGAGCCGTGAATGATCTCTTTTGAGTAGGTCATCTTCTTAGCCGTCCGATTGTCCCTAGGTTTCCTTGGTTCAGTGGCACCGATGAGTAATGTCCTTGCTTTCCACAATTGAAGCAATCAATTGTCTTCTTGTAGCTATCTTGTTGAGCATTAGAGGTGGAGGGATTGAATTTTTTGTCAAAAGATTTCTTTTGAAATTTCATGGCATTTCTCGATGTACCATGGAAATGAGGCTTGGAATGTCTTCTTGGGAGATCCGTTTGCCGACAGATTTAGGAGCCGATGTTTATCTTTTGAAGAGCATTGTTGACAATGGTCTCAATGTCATGGTGAGTGATTGGCTTGTTGACGCTTTCTTGTGCAGCTTAAAGCTAAGGTTTGTGAAATGGAGGGACCGATGGAATTTTTATCATACCTTCCAGCTCATAAGCTTCAAGCTTTCCAAAATATTGCTCAACCGTCATGGTGCTCCATTCAGATCCTTCTCTAATAGGTAATGCTACCTTCTCATATTCTTGAGGGAGATTTGAGTAAATCTTGAGGCAGTAGATCTTGTTGTTCAAAGGTTTTTCCATGATCGCAATTGATCTAACAAGGTTCTCAAACCTTGGCCGAAAGCAAAGATTTCACCTTTTCTCCAGGGTAGAACTTGAAATTGTCTAATTGCCTAAGCAAGTTGTACAAGTTTTGTGTCCTAACACCGGAGTGTTTAGTGAACTTGGTTTGAATAAGAGCCCATGCCGTTCTCGGCATTTGGTTCCTTAGCAATTTCTTGGGCTAGAGAGTCATTTACACTCTTTTGAAGAATGTTCTTGACTTTCAAGTTTGCACTTACCAATTGCTTTTCACTTTAGCACCAAGTTTCGGGGATTTGATCTTACTTGGTCCTCCATCGCACAGATTTGAGTTGGGTATGACACTTCATTTTCTAGAACATACCGGCCTAAATGTCCGTTTGCATCAAGATAAGTTTTTATCTTTGATGCATAGATCTCAAAAGATCCACAATCATCAATGTGTGGGATGTCTTTCTCATTATTTCTTCTTGGTTGAGGCATGGTGGGTTTGAAGAGAATCCTTCACAAGTTGTTAGACTTTTGAATGTGAAGACAAGCTCGATACC
Source organism: Adenophora triphylla var. japonica (assembly GCA_022495995.1). Lineage (NCBI taxonomy): Eukaryota > Viridiplantae > Streptophyta > Magnoliopsida > Asterales > Campanulaceae > Adenophora > Adenophora triphylla. Next base: position 697,620 of record JAFEMH010000304.1, on the reverse strand, counting down.
AATTGAAAGGCCCTTTGTTAATATGCAGATGATCAGAGACTGACTATGGTATTGGCTTAGGTTTGTCGGATGATAGTTGAATTGTGCAATGGAATAAGAGAGATTTGAAATAATGGTAGGACAACAAACACAAAGAAATAATGCAAGTGTGTGAATGTGATTGCAAAAATGTAATAACACGTAGAATTTAAAGTGGTTCAGAGTTCACTCCTCCTACATCCACCCCCACTGTCAAACTTGACAAGTGAGATCAATTTTATTATAATCTTTAATCAACAAAAATTACAAATGATTGATTCAGGCAAGTTCCTTGAACTTCCTCTTCCTAATTAGTACAGTCAACTAGGGATACACTTAAAGTACAGTCTTAAGTGTTTTTACAACTTGAAGTACAGTCTCAAGATTTTACAAAATAACTAATACACTCAAAGTACAGTCTTGAGTGATTACAAACTGATTCTACACCTAAAGTACAGTCTTAGGTTTTTGGGGTTTGTGAATTAACACACTGGGGTTGTTTGTTGTTGGTGAAGAGGTTTAGGGGTGAAGGTTTTGGTTTGGAACAGGGTTTTAAAGGTGAGGATTGGTGTGTGTGTGTGTGGATTACAGGAGGTGTGTGTGGGTGTGTGGAAAGGGTTTTTGACTGGGAAAATGAGTATTTTTCAGTAATTTTGTTAGGGGAAGAACTCCTCTATTTATACCCTTCAATGTAGCCGTTGGAATATGACTGTTGCAGCTACATTAATGAGCTTTGACTGGTCTTTGTCCCACTTGTCCACATGCAGGTCTTCATGAGCTGGCTTGAGCTGTGAGCTTGAACTGAGAACTTCTAGAAGGTCTTGATGGTCTTCATTGGTCTTCATTGATGGACTTGATAGCTGTGAAGATGCAGGATCTAACTTGGTTGAGTTTGTGGTAACATGGTGTGAGGCAGGGAGATGGTCGCCTCGAGGACTGAAGTCATGTCGATCACGGCAAGGCTTAGCTATCGAGAGGATCTCTAATAAGGACTGAGATGCACTTGATGATCTTGATGACTTAGAGAGTGACTATGATTCATGTTTTTGATTGATTGTAAACATTGTATAAGGGAGAATCATAACCGCGGACTCATAGCTATCAAAGTGAAGAATTATGACAGATTACATCTTTTGATATAAACCCTGTTCTATATATATATTCCTTTATCAAAACCAACTAACTAAGACATTGATCAAAGTTAGGTCCTAACACTAATTAATAAGGTATTTTCTTGTATTTTCTATTTAATTTTCTTGTGTTTTCTACTCCTTACCTATGCAATCCTTGAAATGGGTGGTTTTATGAGTTGGGTATCAATTTCAACATGAAATGTAGATTTTTTTTTAATTTTTGAACCAAAATGTAGGATAGTGATGTATGTGGCGGCGGAAGCAAATAAAAGATAATACTATTAATACGTTGATTGTCGCAACAATCCGAATAACAATCTTCAATAACCTATTTGTTAGGACATAACTTTGATCAATGTCTTAGTTAGTTTTGATAAAGGAATATATATATAGAAAGGTTTATATCAAAAGAGGAAATGCATTATATTCATCTTTCGCTTTATTAGTTAGCTTGACTATGATTCTATCTTATACATTAGGTTACATTCAATCAATAACTTGAATCATATCCCCTCTCTTAACTATCAAGATCATCAAGTGCATCTCTGATTTTAGAGAACATCTCCGATAGCTAAGCCTTAGTATGATCGCGGCTATGACTTCATTCTTCGATAGCCATCACTCTGTCTCATTCTCACCGCTACCACAATCTCAACCAATGTGGAACCTGGATCTTCAAATGGCTGAGGCCGGGTCTGGCAACCCAGCTCAGACCAGCTCTTGAAGACCTGGAGTGGGCGTGGCATCGCCTGCACATGTAGCAAACTACTCTGAAAAATCTCTGCCTCCCACACCCTCCTGCCCTGACTCCTCACTCTGGGCGCTCAAAACACTCCTAAAATTTATGTTTAATCGCATGTGACACTCAAGTATTCACCTTGAGTGTATTCATCAATTAGTGATCTTGAGAGTACTATCAATATCTAGTGAGTGTATTGGACCTTGCCTGAGATCTGATCTCAGCTTGTGGGCCTAGGGGTGGATAGGGAGGATGAACTTCTGAACCACCTGAGTCCTCTCTGTTATTACATTTTCTCCAATCACATTCACACACTTGCATTATCGTTATGTATGTGTTCTATCATTGTTGGTTTCTCTTGTTCCCATACCATAAGTTCAACAAACATCTGGCAAGCTAAGCCAACCATGGCTGTCTGATCATCTACAGTCAACAAAGGCCTTCCTGTTGATGCAACGATTACTAGGAAATTGCCACTGAGAAGATTCAATATGAAGTGTTATTCATGTATAGACCTAAAATTTAGAATTAAACATTGCCCTTATGATCCTAAGTTTGTAAAACAAGTAGAACGCATGTATAACTAAGGCGATATGGTAACATAGTGGAGGTCTGAACAGTCAAGCCTAAATCTACTTCTAAACCTATAGTTATTGCTTATCTAAATATAAATCTGAAAATAATAACAAAACTAACAAATAATAATTATAATTAGACATAAACTTATCCCTATACTTGTCTCCATAATTCTCCCGACTTCGAAAAATTCCTCAAATTTGAGTTGTTCGTATTCAAAACTTGATTATCGCTTAAAAAATATTCGTAATGATCCTCTCATTGAAATAAATCTTGAATACTTGAAATCTTCCTTTATAACCTTGACGGACTTTAAACTTTATAGTCTTCGTAGCAACCTCCATCCAATCACTCCATTAAGCTAATACAAATAATTTAAAATAACTTTTGAATGAGCAAAGAAGCAGAAGCAGAAGCAGAAGAATGAACGATTTTGACCAATTAACAAGATTCGAACTTGAAAATTTGAAGAAAGGCCATGCGAGATCAAACTTTTTTAAAAAATAAATAAATATATAAAGGATAGAAAGAAAATGAAAAATAAATACCTCAACCAAACAAGTCAAGGTTCAAAGGGCTTTGATTAAACCAACCAAAGCAAGGGATAAACACATAATACGTTGATTGTCGCAACAATACAGGAAGAACAGTCTTCAATAAGTTATAACCTCGAAAGGTCCCTGTTTGCTTAAATCGGATTAAAGGTAAGGCAGTTAAGGTTTCGAAACAGGTGAAATCTTATCGCGATGATAACTTGGTTTTAATGATAAGTGTTAAATGTGCAAATGGAATAATAAGTGTTGAAATAATGTAAAGACAAGTGAATAGTGTTTGTGTGTGAGATGTGTGTGTGTGTTGTGTGATAATACCAATTGAACACAAGGAATTTTAAGGTGGTTCGAGTTCACTCTCCTACGTCCACCCTCACCGTCAACCTTGACAAGTGAGATCAATCCACTTAAATCTAGTTCTGTTTAAGATTTACAAAGGATTGGATAGGCAAGTTTCTTGTACTTCCTCTTCCTAATAAGTACGGTCTATTAGGGATTATGCTCTCTATACTAAGCAATTTACAATACCCACTTAAAGTCGGTCTTAAGTGGTTTTACAACCGTTTATACACCTGAGGTCGATTCAAGTGTCTCAATGTTGTTTTGGATTGTTGGTTGCGGGGTTGAGAAAGGTTGGAGGTAAGGTTGTAAGAGTTATGTGTAAAGGGGTAATGTCTTGATCTTGGAGTAATCCTTTTATAGGCTTGAATATAGCCGTTGGAGGGGACAAGGAGACAAGGTAGTAAATGTGTGTTGGAGATTCATTTAGAGCCTTTGTTAGACTCGGAGAATACTTGGAATCGCAACCATATGATGTGATCTTCATGGATATGAGTTGGCAACATTTGAGGGGAGAGATTGGGCAACGCACATTTTGATCTTTCACAAGAATACTTCATCGTCGCTTGATGTTGAAGATCATAGGCTTGTCGAGGTTGAAGCCTCTGCTGTTGAGAACCTTAGCTGTCAGGCTAAGTCTTTAGAGTTTGCAGGTTTAGGAGATAAGGATTTGTGTTTGATGGTTATGTAATGATCCTTTGTATATAAATACATTTTATTTATATGATTTGTCTTTGGTTTGATCATTGCTGTCCATGGTTTGATCATTATATCATTGCTGTCCAGTTTGATATAAAGATGTGCAAGGGCTCAGCTGTCAAGGTCATATGTTATCTTGGTTGTCAGATAACATATGATATATTTCTTTGTCAAAACCTTTTATAACTATGTGGCTTACATAGTTAGGTCCTAACAATTTTCCCCTTTTTGTCAAAGTAATATATCTATTAAAGATATAACCTGCAAGATACTCATGAATTGAATATACCAATGAAGATGAACTTAATCTTCTTGATTCAATCAAAAGAGCTTTAAAACAAACAAATTATCCAAAATAAACATTGTTTTTAAAGTGGGTAACAAACATTCTTTTAAAATTCTATCTCTCAAACACTAAAACAGACACACTCAAACACAATCCTTCTCTTTTGCAACAAGCTTTGGAGGAAACAAACCTTAAAATTGTAAGACATTCCCGGAAAGCTAATTGAAAGGCCCTTTGTTAATATGCAGATGATCAGACAGCTATGGTATTGGCTTAGCTGTCAGATGATAGTTGAATTGTGCAGCGGAATAAGAGAGATTTGAAATAATGGTAGGACAACAAACACAAAGAAATAATGCAAGTGTGTGAATGTGATTGCAAAAATGTAATAACACAGAGAATTTAAAGTGGTTCAGAGTTCACTCCTCCTACATCCACCCCCACTGTCAAACTTGACAAGTGAGATCAATTTTATTATAATCTTTAATCAACAAAAATTATAAATGATTGATTCGGGCAAGTTCCTTGAACTTCCTCTTCCTAATTAGTACGATCAACTAGGGATACACTTAAAGTACAGTCTTAAGTGTTTTTACAACTTGAAGTACAGTCTCAAGATTTTACAAAATAACTAATACACTCAAAGTACAGTCTTGAGTGATTACAACCGATTCTACACCTAAAGTACAGTCTTAGGTTTTTGGGGTTTGTCAATTAACACACTGGGGTTGTTTGTTGTTGGTGAAGAGGTTTAGGGGTGAAGGTTTTGGTTTAGAACAGGGTTTTAAAGGTGAGGATTGGTGTGTGTGTGTGTGGATTACGGAGATGTGTGTGGGTGTGTGGAAAGGGTTTTTGGTGGGAAAATGAGTATTTTTCAGTAATTTTGTTAGGGGAAGAACTCCTCTATTTATACCCTTCAATGTAGCCGTTGGAATATGACATTGCAGCTACATTAATGAGCTTTGATGGTCTTTGTCCCACTTGTCCACATGCGGAGTCTTCATGAGCGCTTGAGTTTGTGAGCTTGAGCCGAGAACTTCTAGAAGGTCTTCGGTGGTCTTCATTGGTCTTCATTGATGGACTTGATAGGCTGTGAAGATGCAGGATCTAACTTGGTTGAGTTTGTGGTAACATGGTGTGAGGCAGGGGAGATGGGTGTTCGAGGACGAAGTCATTTTGTCGAGATCATGGCAAGGCTTAGCTATCGAGAGGATCTCTAATAAGGACCGAGATGCACTTGATGATCTTGATGACTTAGAGAGTGACTATGATTCATGTTTTTGATTGATTGTAAACATTGTATAAGGGAGAATCATAAGCTGTCAGGACTCATAGCTATCAAAGTGAAGAATTATGACAGATTACATCTTTTGATATAAACCCTGTTCTATATATATATTCCTTTATCAAAACCAACTAACTAAGACATTGATCAAAGTTAGGTCCTAACAATTTCCCCCTTTTTGGTAAAGGAAGATTTATTTAGAACATGTTTTCACAGTTGATAAGAGAAATAATAAAAGAAGTAATCCAAGGAATCATATCAGGCAGAGGTAATCAAAATGATATTGAAGACTTGGAATTAATCTCAGGATGAGAAGAGTTCACAAAATACTGTTATACAACCGAGGCAAACAAAACATATTGTTTTTAACAAAAAAAATTGTTCCATAACAAATACAATTATTCATCGCCCAATTGATCATAGAATTCATCTCTTTCTTGCCCGGGCGATAGAATCTCGATTTCTTTCATCCTCTAGCTCTCTTCTCATTTCAGGCTCAACTCCTCTGTAGAAGAACTCATTGTTCCATTCCCAGGACATCCTTTCATCATACTTGAAGTATTTGTCTTCCTTTGACTTCGGTTGAGATCTTTTAAGGGGCATTTGATCATTTCTGATTCTCATTGTGCCCCACAAATGTTTCTTCTTGTTCCTGGTTTTCTTGTTCTTCAAGGGCACACTTGGATTGATCTGGTTGTGACCGAACCGATACTTGAGCATTAGTGAAGGAATGAGTGAATTGCCGAGGAGGGTTGGAAAGCTGTAGGGGATGGAAATATTGTTGGAGAGTCTTGATCGGGGCTTGAGGGAGCATCATTATCACTATCATCATCATCATTTGTCGAGTCCGAGGAAAGATCAATAACGGTTACGCTCTGCTTTGGCCGACGGCAATGGAAGATCTGAATTCTTTGATCTCGGGAATAGAGACCAAGTTTTTGAAATGAGAGTTTTCATTGGGTGAGGTGAAGTTAATAGGATCTACGGTGATGAAGGGTGAAAGGTAGGGCTCAATTCCTGGATTAAGAGTTGGGAAAAGATGTTGACGGTTTGCTTAATAAAAGCATAATGGCACACTTTTGTTCAAACGATGAAAGGAAAAGTGTTTTTGCAAGGTCAATGCACGGGGTGAAGACTAAACCCTTTGGCATATACAAGCATGAATTGAGTGATGGAGAGATGAGTTGGTGAAAAGAACTTCCCAATCAAGAAGAGTATTGGGAGTGATGAACTTTGGGAAGGATGGGATTTGATGAACAAAGTTGGAGGTGGATGAGGTTCTTGACAGCTTGCCATTTTTCATAGGCAAAGAAAACTAACCCTGCAAGGTTTCTTGCTACCACAATCAAACCATTTCTTGACCGGTTCCCGAATTTTGGATAGGTGAAGGGATTTGCTATTTAGGGATGTGAGTTACATGGGGTAACCTTGTCCTTGCTTGCTTTGATGGAAGACATAGAGAAATCAATGCCACGGCTAAGCATCCAAGGTTCCCTTTTGGGAAGGAAGGATTGATTTGGATTTGGAGGAATAGAATGACTTGGAGGGCTGTTAGGAATGGGATCATCGAGATATGTCTTGACCTTGTCCGGCCAGTATTGGACTTTGTGGAGAGGCTTCAAAAGGTTCATTTTCAGGAATTGGAGAAGTTGGCTTGGAAGGTGCGAGAGGGTTGGGTTGAAACGGTTGGGATTGACTCAGAGGTTTGGCCAAGACTTTGATTAAGAGACTGGAAGTGAATTGTGATTTAAGGAGATTCAAGGCTGCCCTTACTTCACTTTTGGCCAACCTTTTCTCAAGGATAGCTATCATAGCTTCCTCATTTTCTTGAGTTCCATCAAGCACAAGGCCTTTGCAAGCATTCACAATTGATTCTCCTTTTGAGACAAGAATGGGATTAATCTCAACTCCAACCTTCTTGAGATTTTGAATGACCTTAGAAGTATTATCAAGATTCCCCCTTTCCATTTCAACAGTTGGGGCGGGATCATTTACAGTTCGGTCTCAGGAATGGAAGGGAAGGTATGGCTATCTACATTCATAGCTGTCACCTTGGGGTTTCTAGATGACTCACCTGGTCCACTTCTTTTCTTCATTAACCTAAGTCTGAGTTCATCTAGGGCCACTACTGATTCTTCCTCACTTAGAATATCCTTAAGATACAAAAGAACAGCCTTTTCAGTGTCAGGGTTTCCATCCAACTCAATAGCCTCAATTGCTCTCAGGATTTTAGCTAACTGTTGAGGTTGGGTAGAGGGGATATTCTCATCAATGTTCCCCCTTAAAGGTTGCTTATCTAATGGTTCTTTGAGATTGAGGATAGCTTCAATGGCTGACTGATGACCTGAGCTTGGTGTGGATGACTTATCCACTCTTGGACTGACAGAAGTGGATTTTGGGGAAATGGAAGGGGTAGATATTTTGGTTTTCTTTGATTTGGGAGCTTTCTTTTCAAGTTTTCTTTTCTTTGGTAATGATTTAGAAGGAATGGTTAAGGAGGATTGTACCTTGGATCTGGTAGCCGTCTCGACGGGAGGGGATAGTCCGTCGAGGTTGCTTTCCTTTGTGAAGGGTTTTGGATAGGGCAAGAGCTGCTGAAGCTCTTGAGGATCTATGTTAGCATCACCGGCATCATCTTGATCCATAGTGTCAACCTCATGGCTATCAACATCACCTCTTTCTTCAACATTCTTAGCATGGGCGTCAGAGATGGTTCCTTCACCGTCGGCCTATCGAGATCATCCTTGCTTTTGCTCTTTTTGCTAGGAGATACCACAGTCCTTTTTAGCACTCCAGTTTTCTTGACATTGGTCTTTACTCCTCTTTTTATTCTCCTACTTGTAGCCAAAGCTATCAACTCTTTCCAATGATTAAGCTTTATTCTTGTTTCTTCAAGCATCTTTTCTTGGGCTTCTTTGAAACTTTCAAGGCTCATATCTCCAAATTCCCTTCATAACAATTCCCTTCTTTTGTTTCAATGAAAAGGTTCTTTCATTGAAACATCTTGTTTCCCGATTGCCTTCACCGTCTTCACCATTTCTTGGATAGAGCAGGTTTGAGCTTTGGAATTAGAACTTCAAGAATTCCACTCATGAATCGAAGTTGTTCATCCTTCCACCTTGCTTCTTGAATTTGAGAGTAGAGGATGAGACTGCAAGTTGGAAATTGTGGAGAAGAACAATGCACCAATTTGTATCCTTGGTCATTAGGCTGAGCATCTGCTTCCACTCATTTGATCCCATTTGGTCAAATGAGGATTGCTTGCCATCAATGGCTTTGTTGACCACATCCATCAGTGTTGACTTGAAGATATCATCTTTGTTTTTCACCATAGCTTTGTCTTGAACAGCTTTGAAGTCAGTGATTTTAACACCAAGAAATTTTTCATATACTGTCTTTAATCTTTCTGATCCTCTATCCCATATATTTTTCACAGCATCTTCTTTATTTGGGATTCCATAGACATCACTAACCATTTCTTTAGTGATAGTTATCTCTACATTTTCTATGGTGGCAGTTATTGAATTATCTTCATTGTTTCTTCTTCCTACCAAATAAATTTCTCTGCACAGTTCTTCATAAATTGGGGGTTTAGCTCCCATAAAGTCAAGTAATTCATTTACCTCAAGAAGTTCTTTGATGAGGATTCCAACTTCAGAGTCATAGAAGTTGGGTTTGATGAAGTAACCATGAGCATCTGGGTACATTGCTTTTGGGTCTGCCATTGATGCTTGAAAAAGAATTAGGGTTGGAGAAATATGATGATAGATTGGAGAGGGAAAGAGAAGAAATTTAAACTGAGGGTTAAGGAAATAGGAATTTTGGTGATTGCGAAAGAGAGAGAGAGATAAATGATGAGTGGAACGTGGGTTTTAATGAGCATTGGGGGTTTCAAAGTTAAGTAACTGTTCATATGAACAGTGGTTTTTACCCTTCCCCATGTTGAGACATTAATTCCCACAAAACACAAGAAGAACATTCTCTTTTTCAAGGAGATTTGCAGTGGAAGAGGCGGCGAAGGAAGTGACAATTGTGAGCAATTAACACGATCAAATTACTTAAAGTTTGCTTTAACCTAGCTGTTGAAAGAAATCTCTGACAGTTAAGCTAGTTTGAATGATGATGGTCACATGCGAGATAGCTAGGTGAAAATTTGCCTATAAAGCAATGAAAACTTCAGAGGAAAATTATTCAGATTGATTTACAAACAAAAATGGGAAGATTTTCTTCAAAGTTTAATCCAAAGGTTATGGCTCAAACAGCAAAACAATTAGTCTTTGGGAAAAATGGTGAGGATGATTTGATGAGTGATGAGATGGAGATAGATAGAGAGACTTTCAATATTGTTGAAAGTTCAGAGAGAGTGAATGATAAGGGTAAGAAAAAGAGAGTGAGGGTTGATGAAGACATAGAGATGAAGGAGGTAGCTGTCAGGGAAAAGATTGACAGTAAAGAGGGAGAAGGAATAAGACTTTTTGGGAAGACAATCAAAGTTGATCAAGGAGAGTCAAGTAAGGGAAGGAGTAAGGTAGAAAGGGTATACACATTGGGGGAGTTGGTAAAGCGGGACGAGCTCGCACGGCTAAGGAGAGAAGCTTATGTCGGGAAGAAGGTTGAGCAAGATAAGCTTTATACACCTGTGAGCAGGGATTCTCTCTCTCCAGGAGTTGGTTTGTTGGAAGGTAGAGGAGATAACTTTGCAGGAGTGCATATATCTCCTTCTTCAACCATCTCATACCTGTTCAACCAGGTTATAGGTTGCTTCACTCGCAAGAGTACCTGCCGTGGAGAGAGTGGAGTCAAGTGTTGGTCAACCATTTGCAATCACAGGGAATGGTTCTTTTTCAGGAGAATTTAGCTTTGTTACTCCAATGGAGGGATTGCTTCAGCCATATGATCCAGTTGAAGAGTGGTGGCCTAGAAGGGCAAGTCCTTCTCTCCAATATTCAGTCACTTCCATTGATCCTTTCTTGGAGAGGCACCCAGTGTGGTTGCAGAGGTACCAACAAACCTTGCAATCAACTCAGGAGGCTAGAAATGAAGGAATGAGTGCTTTGGAGGAGGGTGCAGGGAGGCCGTGACATTTCCAAAGAATGTCCGACGGCGAGAGGAGAAGGTTTGAAGAGAAGAGAGTGGATCTGAGGATTGTTTGGTTTGGAAGAAGTTTTTGTTGGGTGAGTTGAGATGAGAGAGAAGAATTTGATGGGTTGTTTGTATGTTTTTGTTGTAAGTTTTTGTTGTTTTTGGTTTTCAAGGCTTTTGGATTGATAGTCACGGTGGATGGCTTGTTAGGAATGTGTATGAGGTAATAGCTATCGAGCAACATTGTGATAGCATTACTCTGTTTGTAATCCTCTTTTGTTTAAGAAGAACACCCCTTTTATTTTGGCATATTAATCATCCCAAGCATGGCTCTTAATAGTTCAAATCTTTTTTCATCCATGGCTTTTGTGAGAATATCAGAGACATTGTTCTCAGTGCAAACTTTTGCAAGGTTGATATTCCCTTTTTCAACATGATCTACGATGAAATGATGCCTGACTTCAATGTGCTTGGTTTTTGAATGTTGGACAGGATTTTCTGTCATAGCAATGGTACTTGAGTTGTCACAGAATATGGGAATGTTGGATAATTCAATTCCAAAGTCTTGAAGTTGACTTTTAAGATAGAGAATTTGTGAACAACACAAGCCTGCAAAAGAATGTACTCGGCCTCGGCGGTTGAGGTTGCAACCGAGGTTTGCTTTTTGCTTGACCATGAGATAATCCTTGATCCAACAAACCGGCATCCACCACTAGTGGATTTTCTGTCTAGATTGCACCTGCATAGTCGAGTCAGGTGAATCCAACTAGGGAGAATGGGGATTCAATGGGATACCACAAGCCAAAATCGTGGGTTCCTTTGATATATCTCAAAATTCTCTTGACACCGAGAGATGAGATTCTTTTCGGGGATTAGCTTGAAACCTAGCACATAGACATACACTAAACATAATGTCCGGTCTTGAAGCCGTCGATATAGGAGAGATCCTATGTAGCTTACGTAAAGTGTTGGATTTACACTATGACCATCTTGATCAGCATGAAGTTTGGTTGTGGTTGACAAGGGAGTTTTAGCAGGGATGCAGCTTTGCATGTCAAACTTTTTGATCATATCCCTTGAGTATTTGGCTTGGTTGATGAAGATTCCTTCCTTCATTTGCTTGACTTGAAGGCCTAAGAAGAAGGTGAGCTCACCAATCATGCTCATTTCAAACTGATCCTTCATGATATCTCCAAATTCAGTGCACAAGTTCTCATTTGATGAGCCAAAGATTATGTCATCAACATAGACTTGGATGAGCAACTGATCATCTCCATATTTTTTGATAATCAAGGTGTTATCAATATGCCCTTTGGTGAATCCTTTTCCAAGAAGATATCTAGATAGGGTATCATACCAAGCTCTTGGTGCTTGTTTAAGCCCATACAATGCTTTGTTCAGTTTGAATACATGATCAGGGAATTTTGGATGCTCAAAACCAGGGGGTTGAGATACAAACACTTTTTCATTTAAAACTCCATTTAGAAATGCACTCTTGACATCCATCTGAAATACTTTCATCTTCTTGAATGAAGCATAGGCAAGAAATAGCCTTATAGCTTCAAGTCTTGCAACATGTGCAAAGGTCTCATCATAGTCAATGCCTTCTTCTTGTCTATATCCTTGAGCAACCAGTCTGGCCTTGTTTCTAATTACAACACCTTCTTCATTCATCTTGTTTCTAAAAACCCATCTTGTTCCAATAGCAGTTTGATTTCTTGGTTTAGGAACAAGTTGCCATACTTTGTTTCTTTCAAACTGCTCTAGTTCTTCTTCCATGGCTTCAATCCAGTCAGCATCTTGGAGTGCTTCATTTATCTTCTTTCGTTCCACTTGGGATATGAATGCACTCATGAGAAAAGGAATGTTGTCTGGAACTGGGGTTTTATCAATTTGAAGGCTGATGTAAAGATCTTTATTGGGTGGAATGATATGGGTAATGGTGGTTTCATCATTGGTTTTGGGAGGAGAAGGAGGATTATTGGATGAAGATGGAAGGAGGTTAGAAGATGGATTAGATGAGGAATTGGGATGGCCGCGCCTAAGGGTTGGGCCGTCGCACTAAGGGTCGGGCCGTCGCCTAAGGGAGGATTTTGAGGAAGATCACCAAGGGATGACTATTTATTTGAATATTTTCTTCCTCATCCATTGGATTGAAAGTGGGAGAGATTGCCGTTGACTTTGTTGGGCCGGATTGGTTGTTGATGAGAGTGGGATGGTTCATGGTCGGCCTGGCATAGGATGGCCGTCGATGAATTTCTTGGAACCATGTATGGAAGGTTTGATGAATCTTGTTCATGATCGAGAATAGTTGAATCAAGAATGGGGGATGATTCAGGAGATTATCTAGGTTTCCCAAACCTTCATCAAAATCACATAATTCAGCTTATACTTTGATCATTGTTTTCATCAAAGTCAACATGAATAGATTCTTCCACAACAAGTCTTCTTTTGTTGTACACTCTATAAGCTTTGCTTGTGTTAGAGTATCCAAGAAAAATTCCTTCATCACTTTTGGAGTCAAATTTGTCCAAATTGTTCTTGCCATTGTTGTGAATGAAGCATCTACTTCCAAAGCCGTGAAAGTAGGAAATGGTAGGGACTTTGTTGTTCCATAATTCATATGGAGTCTTCTTGTGAAATTTGTTGATCGTGGTTTTGTTTTGAACATACACAAAGAAGAGTAATCGCCTTCACCCCAAAAATATTTTGGGAGATTATGTTCGACAAAGATTGTTCTTGCCGCCTCACGATTGTTCTCGTTTCTTCCTTTCTCGCAACACCATTTTGCTGTGGAGTTCTTGGGGATGAAAAATTGTGATCTATGCCTTTTGAATCACAATATTCTTCTACTCCAGTGTTCTCAAATTCCTTCCCATGGTCAGATCTCGATCTTGATGATGGATGTCCCTTTTGATTTTGAATTTTATTGAATAGCTTTATCGCAGCCTAAGGGTGTCACTTTTGGATTCAAGAAGAATTATCCAAGTGAATCTTGTGAAATCATCAACAACAACTAGGGAGTATCTTTTTCCTCCTAAAGATCTAGTTCTTATGGGTCCAAAAAGATCCATATGAAGCAGCTCAATAGGTCTTGAGGTGTCCAACTTGGTCTTGGGGTTTGAATGAAGATTTCTTTTGCTTCCCACATTGGCATGCTTTGCAAAGTTTATCCTTTTTGAATGGGATCTTTGGTAGACCTCCGACAAGATTGGAATTTGCAAGCTTGGAAATGGTTTTGTGATTGAGGTGAGCCAATCTCTTGTGCCATAGCCATGACATATCGATTGATTGAAAGACAAGGCTGAGCATTTGAAGTTTCCACAATCTCTAAGTTTAAGCAATAGAGATTTCCTTTTCTTGATCCAAGCTTAGGATGACTTTATTGTTTTTATCTTTAACAAAGGCATTTGTCTTTAGTACAAACAACATGATATCCCTTGTCACAGATTTGACTAATGCTGATCAAATTGTGTTTGAGACCCTCTACATAGGATACATTTGTAAAAATGATATCTTTTGGAACAAGATTTCCTGATCCTTTGACCTTAGCTTGGGAATTGTCACCAAAGGTTGCATTTGGACCATTTTTAGGGGAATATTGTTGCAACCAGTCTTTATTGAAGGTCATATGTCTACTACAACCACTATCTAAATACCAGAGACCTTTCCTGGATACCTGCAAAACAAAAAATAAGATTTATGGTACCCTTTTTATTCTTTTGGGTCCAAAGGATTAGTTTTTCTTTGGAGCCCTAGCATTGATCATTGATCCCTTATTGAAGAAATGGTTTAGGGTATGGTAATATGACATGATTTGCATCATGTAAGGTGTAAGGACAGTGGATTGAGAAGGATTGAAGTAGTGGTTTGGGTTGCTGTATTGGGGTTGAAACTGAAAATTATTTGAATGGGATGACCTTGGAGAGTCATTTTGATGTGCATGGCTTCTTCCATTTGAATATTGCCATTGAGGTTTTTGTTTTTTGGTGTATCTATGCTTGTTGTAGAATCTTTGTTGCCTTGGGGTTCTTTGTTGTTTGGAGGAATTTGGCCGTCCGTCATGCCTTGGCCGCCTGTCAACCCGTCGTCCGACAGGGCTTGACTGACTAGCACCTTGTTGCAGCTTGACTTATTCCTTTATATTGGCCCCTTTTTGAACCCAAATATACTTGCTTCCTTGAATTTTATTTGGTCCTTCCTTTGATTGACTAGGGCCACCCAAGATTTCCTTTTCTTTTCCTTTGGTTTGAATGGGATAGGTTTGAGTTTGATAGCTGCCAGAGCTTAGGTTTTCTAGAACCATTTTTTCAATGGCCCTTTCCCCAGTCGGAGGAGTGTACACCTTTTGTGGAGGATCATCAGCACCAATCCCTGTTTTGTCACCGGGACGCCTTTGGGTGTAGGTGAAAAGAGATAATGCTTTGCTTGACATGTTTCATGAATCTATTTTCTTTTTAAGAGCATCATTTTCTTTTTCAAGATTAATGAGTTTTTGACAATTTTCATGATTATTAGATGTCTCACTGCCGATCCATGTTTTGTTTTTCAAGCATGATGCATTGATCTCTTAGCCCTTGGCATGCTTTTTCAAGCTCAGAAATGGTTTTTGTGAGGTTGTCAATGGTTGAGAATTGGGAAAGGTTCTCATTGACCAGTGAAGCAAAGCTAGTTTTTTGTTTTTTGGTTTGAATTAAAAGAGTGCAAACTAATTGTTTAAAACCATCAATATTTAAAGAGTTAAAATCATGTACCTCTTTTAGTTCATCACAGAACAAGTGCTTCCATCTCTTCCTCATTGTCGATTCTTCATCATCTTCACCATAAGGCATATCATGGCTTCTTCTCCTTCAATTTCGTAGTCATCACTTGACATATACTCTTCATCACCGAATTTTGATGAGTCAAGCAATCATGACTTGCTCTTTGTTTTTGTCATGTTTATTTTTGGAGCAATTGAAGCAGCTTGCACTTAGAGCCGTGAATGATCTCTTTTGAGTAGGTCATCTTCTTAGCTGTCTGATTGTCCCTAGGTTTTCTTGGTTCAGGGCAATCAGATGAGTAATGTCCTTGCTTTCCACAATTGAAGCAATCAATTGTCTTCTTGTAGCTATCTTGTTGAGCATTAGAGGTGGAGGGATTGAATTTTTTGTCAAAAGATTTCTTTTGAAATTTCATGGCATTTCTGACAGCCATGGAAATGAGGCTTGGAATGTCTTCTTGGGAGATCCGTTTGCCGACGCATTTAGAGCCGATGTTTATCTTTTGAAGAGCATTGTTGACAATGGTCTCAATGTCATGGTGAGTGATTGGCTTGTTGACAGCTTTCTTGTGCAGCTTAAAGCTAAGGTTTGTGAAATGGAGGGGACTCGATGGAATTTTTATCATACCTTCCAGCTCATAAGCTTCAAGCTTTCCAAAATATTGCTCAACCTGTCATGGTGCTCCATTCAGATCCTTCTCTAATAGGTAATGCTACCTTCTCATATTCTTGAGGGAGATTTGAGTAAATCTTGAGGCGTAGATCTTGTTGTTCAAAGGTTTTTCCATGATCGTAATTGATCTAACAAGGTTCTCAAACCTTGGGCCGAGCAAAGACTCACCTTTTCTCCAGTGGTAGAACTTGAAATTGTCTAATTGCCTAAGCAAGTTGTACAAGTTTTGTGTCCTAACACCGGAGTGTTTAGTGAACTTGGTTTGAATAAGAGCCCATGCTGTTCTGGCATTTGGTTCCTTAGCAATTTCTTGGGCTAGAGAGTCATTTATACTCTTTTGAAGAATGTTCTTGACTTTCAAGTTTGCACTTACCAATTGCTTTTCAGCTTTAGACCAAGTTTCTGGGAATTTGATCTTACTTGGTCCTCCATCAGTACAGATTTGAGTTGGGTATGACACTTCATTTTCTAGAACATACCAGTTCCAAATGCTGTTTGCATCAAGATAAGTTTTTATCTTTGATGCATAGATCTCAAAAGATCCACAGTCATCAATGTGTGGGATGTCTTTCTCATTATTTCTTCTTGGTTGAGGCATGGTGGGTTTGAAGAGAATCCTTCAGAAGTTGTTAGACTTTTGAATGTGAAGACAAGCTCTGATACCAATTGAAAGGCCCTTTGTTAATATGCAGATGATCAGACAGCTATGGTATTGGCTTAGCTGTCAGATGATAGTTGAATTGTGC
The DNA here is from genome assembly GCA_022495995.1 of Adenophora triphylla var. japonica. NCBI lineage: Eukaryota > Viridiplantae > Streptophyta > Magnoliopsida > Asterales > Campanulaceae > Adenophora > Adenophora triphylla. Next base: position 680,731 of record JAFEMH010000304.1, on the reverse strand, counting down.
AGCGGAATAAGAGAGATTTGAAATAATGGTAGGACAACAAACACAAAGAAATAATGCAAGTGTGTGAATGTGATTGCAAAAATGTAATAACACAGAGAATTTAAAGTGGTTCAGAGTTCACTCCTCCTACATCCACCCCCACTGTCAAACTTGACAAGTGAGATCAATTTTATTATAATCTTTAATCAACAAAAATTACAAATGATTGATTCAGGCAAGTTCCTTGAACTTCCTCTTCCTAATTAGTACAACTCAACTAGGGATACACTTAAAGTACAGTCTTAAGTGTTTTTACAACTTGAAGTACAGCCTCAAGATTTTACAAAATAACTAATACACTCAAAGTACAGTCTTGAGTGATTACAACCGATTCTACACCTAAAGTACAGTCTTAGGTTTTTGGGGTTTGTGAATTAACACACTGGGGTTGTTTGTTGTTGGTGAAGAGGTTTAGGGGTGAAGGTTTTGGTTTGGAACAGGGTTTTAAAGGTGAGGATTGGTGTGTGTGTGTGTGGATTACAGGAGGTGTGTGTGGGTGTGTGGAAAGGGTTTTTGATCGGGAAAATGAGTATTTTTCAAGAATTTTGTTAGGGGAAGAACTCCTCTATTTATACCCTTCAATGTAGCCGTTGGAATATGACTGTTGCAGCTACATTAATGAGCTTTGACTGGTCTTTGTCCCACTTGTCCACATGCAGGTCTTCATGAGCTGGCTTGAGCTGTGAGCTTGAACTGAGAACTTCTAGAAGGTCTTCAGTGGTCTTCATTGGTCTTCATTGATGGACTTGATAGCTGTGAAGATGCAGGATCTAACTTGGTTGAGTTTGTGGTAACATGGTGTGAGGCAGGGAGATGGCCGCTCGAGGACTGAAGTCATAGCTGTCAGATCATGGCAAGGCTTAGCTATCAGAGAGGATCTCTAATAAGGACTGAGATGCACTTGATGATCTTGATGACTTAGAGAGTGACTATGATTCATGTTTTTGATTGATTGTAAACATTGTATAAGGGAGAATCATAACTGTCAGACTCATAGCTATCAAAGTGAAGAATTATGACAGATTACATCTTTTGATATAAACCCTGTTCTATATATATATTCCTTTATCAAAACCAACTAACTAAGACATTGATCAAAGTTAGGTCCTAACACTAATTAATAAGGTATTTTCTTGTATTTTCTATTTAATTTTCTTGTGTTTTCTACTCCTTACCTATGCAATCCTTGAAATGGGTGGTTTTATGAGTTGGGTATCAATTTCAACATGAAATGTAGATTTTTTTTTTAATTTTTTTGAACCAAAATGTAGGATAGTGATGTAGGCAGCGGAAGCAAATAAAAAGATAATACTATTAATACATTGATTGTCGCAACAATACCGGAATAACAATCTTCAATAACCTATTTGTTAGGACATAACTTTGATCAATGTCTTAGTTAGTTGGTTTTGATAAAGGAATATATATATAGAACAGGGTTTATATCAAAAGAGGAAATCTGTTATATTCATCTTTCGCCTTATCTCGATTACCTATGAGTCTGACAGCTATGATTCTATCTTATACATTGGTTACATTCAATCAATAACTTGAATCATATTCCCTCTCTTAACTATCAAGATCATCAAGTGCATCTCAGTCCTTATTAGAGAACATCTCTGATAGCTAAGCCTTAGTATGATCTGACAGCTATGACTTCATTCTTCTGATAGCCATCACTCTGTCTCATTCTCTGCTACCACAATCTCAACCAATGTGGAACCTGGATCTTCACAGCTGTCAAGTTCACCATTGAAGACCAATGTAGACCACTGAAGACCTTCTAGAAGCTCTCAGCTCAAGCCAGCTCTTGAAGACCTGCAAGTGGACAAGTGGGGCAATGACCAGTCAAAGCTCATTAATGTAGCTGCAACAGTCATATTCCAACGGCTACATTGAAGGGTATAAATAGAGGAGTTCATCCTCTACACAAACTACTCTTGAAAAATACTCTTTTTCACAGTCCAAAACCTTTCCCTTACACCCCCACACACCTCCTGTAATCCACACACACACTCATCAATCCCTACCTTTTAAACCCTGTTCCAAACCAAAACCCTTACCCCAAAACCTCTGCTTCAACAACAAACAACCCTAGTGTGTTAATTCACAAACTCCAAAATCCTAAGACTGTACTTTAGGTGTAGAATTAGTTTGTAAACACTCAAGACTGTACCTTGAGTGTATTAGTCGTTTTGTAAAATCTTGAGACTGTACTTCAAGTTGTAAAAACACTTAAGACTGTACTTTAAGTGTATCCCTAGTTGACTGTACTAATTAGGAAGAGGAAGTTCAAGGAACTTGCCTAAATCAATCATTTGTAATTTTTGTTGATTAAAGATTATAATAAAATTGATCTCACTTGTCAAGATTAACAGTGGGGGTGGATGTAGGAGGAGTGAACTCTGAACCACTTAAATTCTCTGTGTTATTACATTTCTGCAATCACATTCACACACTTGCATTATCGCTTTGTGTTCTGTGTTCTATCATTATTTCAAGCTTCTCTTATTCCGCTGCATAATTCAACAAACATCTGACAGCTAAGCCAACCATAGCTGTCTGATCATCTGCATATCAACAAAGGGCCTTTCACTATTGATTCAACGATTACTAGGAAATTGCCATCCAAAAGACGCTCAATATCAAAATCCTATTAATCAGACACTAAAATTTGGAATTAGACATTACCATATTTTTATTAGACTTGTAAGACTTGTAAAACAAGTCAAACACGTCTATAATTAACTTTAAACGATATGGTAACATAGTAGAAGTCTAAACCATCAAAATAAAGCCTAAATCTACTTCTAAACCTATAGTTATTGCTTATCTAAATATAAATCTGAAAATAATAACAAAACTAACAAATAATAATTATAATTAGACTTAAACTTATCCCTATACTTGTCTCCATAATTCTCCCCAGCTTCGAAAAATTCCTCAAATTTGCAGTTGTTCGTATTCAAAACTTGATTATCGCGTAAAAAATATTCGTAATGATCCTCTCATTGAAATAAATCTTGAATACTTGAAATCTTCCTTTATAACCTTGACGGACTTTAAACTTTATAGTCTTCGTAGCAACCTCCATCCAATCACTCCATTAAGCTAATACAAATAATTTAAAATAACTTTTGAATGAGCAAAGAAGCAGAAGCAGAAGCAGAAGAATGAACGATTTTGACCAATTAACAACAAGATCTGAACTTGAAAATTTGAAGAAAGGCCATGCGAGATCAAACTTTTTTAAAAAATAAATAAATATATAAGGATAGAAAGAAAAATGAAAAATAAATACCTCAACCAAACAAGTCAAGGTTCAGGCTTTGATTACCAACCAGCGAAAGCAAGGGATAAACACAATAATACGTTGATTGTCGCAACAATACAGGAAGAACAGTCTTCAATAAGTTATAACCTGAAAGGTCCTGTTTGCTTAAATCAGATTAAAGGTAAGGCAGTTAAGGTTTTGACAGCTGAGGTGAAATCTTAGCTGTCAGATGATAACTGGTTTTAATGATAAGTGTTAAATGTGCAGCGGAATAATAAGTGTTGAAATAATGTAAAGACAAGTGAATAGTGTTTGTGTGTGAGATGTGTGTGTGTGTTGTGTGATAATACCAATTGAACACAAGGAATTTTAAGGTGGTTCAGAGTTCACTCCTCCTACGTCCACCCTCACTGTCAACCTTGACAAGTGAGATCAATCCACTTAAATCTAGTTCCTGTTAAGATTTACAAAGGATTGGATAGGCAAGTTTCTTGAACTTCCTCTTCCTAATAAGTACGGTCTATTAGGGATTATGCTCTATACTAAGCAATTTACAATACCCACTTAAAGTCAGTCTTAAGTGGTTTTACAAATCAGTTTATACACCTGAGGTCAGTTACAAGTGTCTCAATGTTGTTTTGATTGTTGGTTGCAGGTTGAGAAAGGTTGGAGGTAAGGTTGTAAGAGTTGTGTGTAAAGGGGTAATGTCTTCAGTCTTGGAGTAATCCTTTTATAGGCTTGAATATAGCCGTTGGAGGGGACAAGGAGACAAGGTAGTAAATGTGTGTTGGAGATTCATTTAGAGCCTTTGTTGACTGGAGAATAACAGCTGGAATCTGCAACCATATGATGTGATCTTCATGGATATGAGTTGGCAACATTTGAGGGGAGAGATTGGGCAACGCACATTTTGATCTTTCACAAGAATACTTCATTGCTGCTGATGTTGAAGATCATAGCTGTCAGAGGGTTGAAGCCTCTGCTGTTGAGAACCTTAGCTGTCAGGCTAAGTCTTTAGAGTTTGCAGGTTTAGGAGATAAGGATTTGTGTTTGATGGTTATGTAATGATCCTTTGTATATAAATACATTTGATTTATATGATTTGTCTTTGGTTTGATCATTGCTGTCCATGGTTTGATCATTATATCATTGCTGTCCAGTTTGATATAAAGATGTGCAAGGGCTCAGCTGTCAAGGTCATATGTTATCTTGGCTGTCAGATAACATATGATATATTTCTTTGTCAAAACCTTTTATAACTATGTGGCTTACATAGTTAGGTCCTAACAATTTTCCCCTTTTTGTCAAAGTAATATATCTATTAAAGATATAACCTGCAAGATACTCATGAATTGAATATACCAATGAAGATGAACTTAATCTTCTTGATTCAATCAAAAGAGCTTTAAAACAAACAAATTATCCAAAATAAACATTGTTTTTAAAGCAGAAACAAAAAGGTAGGGATTAAAAGTACTTAACCAAATAAAAGACATAAAATTTTCTTTAATCAGAAAATTCATCTCTTTCTCTTCTTGCTGCAAGGATCTCCTCTCTTTCTGCAAGCAGCACTCTCTTCATCTTGTCATCAACACCTCTATAATACATCTCATTGTTCCATTCCCAGCTCATCTCATCATCATATGTGAAGGATTGATCTTGCCTTTCTTTGAGAACAGCCTTGGAGAGAGGTTCTTCATCATCTCTTAGTCTCAGATTGCCCCATTTGGGAGTCTTCTTTGGTTTTGAGATTTGACCTCTGGTTCCTGCAAATAGGTTAGAGAAGAAGGGGTTTGATTGAAGAGAGATGGGTTGTTGAGTTTGATGTAGAGGTGGATCTATTGTGACAGTGAGAACAGTAGAGGTTGAGAACTGATGCTGTTTCATCACATGAGCATCATCTTCATCATCACTTGATAAAATCACATTGGGAGCAGCACCAGAGGCTCTCTTTCCCAGGTTAGCAGCTTCTTCTTTAGATTCAACAGCCTTTCCTTTGGAGGTCTTCCTTTCAGACTTGGAAACATTTGAGACTTCCAAAATGTGTCTCATTTTGGTTATCATTGACCTTGTAAATCTCTGCATGTCTGTGATGGTCACATGGTATGGAGGCACAAATGTTGAAGGATTGAAGTTTGGAGGAAGATTGGATTGGAGAGATCTGGTGTTTAGGGGGATAAATGAAGGAGGAACAAAAGTAGTTGGAGGAAAGATAGCTGTCAGGCTAGGCTTTGCAATGACAGCCATGATTTTGGCTTTATTGAGAAGGATCCTCCAGTACATCTATTTAGCAAGGTCTATGCAGAGGGCATAAACTAGGGATGAGGGCATGTAGATGCATTCATTGATGTTGTTTGACAATAATTGGGAGAACAGCATTTCCCAATCAATGATGGTTCCAATGTCCATGAAGTTTGGCAATCTGGGGGCATTGTGAAAGAAGGAGTTTGGGAGAGCTATCCTATATCTTTTCCATTCCTCATGGGCAAACATAATGAGACCACACCTATTTCTTGCATGGATCATGATGGAGTTTTTGCTCAACAGCCAAGGATTGGGGATTAAGTTAGGATTGGCAATCTCAGGAAAATGGGTAATCTCTTTCAATCTTTGGTGGACAGCCATGATGGAGGATAGGGAAAAATCAATGTCACAATCTAGAATCCAAGGTTCACAAGTTGGAAGAATGTCAAACTCAGGGGTAGGTGAATCTTGTGTTATAGGTTCAGGTTGGGTTTCAGAATCTTGGGTATCAATGGGAGGATCTTGAGTTTAAACAGGTTCATCAGGTTTGGATTGAGGTTCAGGTTCAGAATGAGGTTCAGGTTCAGGCATGCTAGCTTTCTTAGCCATATCTCTGGTTTTGATCAATTCCATGGCTTTTTGAACATCTTCCTCTGTTAGCAGGGATCTTAAATAATAAAGAACAACAGGGACATGCTTAGGATCTTCTAAAGTCAGTCCTTCAGAAGCTTTGAAGACATTTTCAGGAATGTGGGAAGGATCTGAGGGGCTTGAAATGGGTGATGCATGACTAGTCAATGGCATAGCTGTCAGAATGGGGGAAGGAGGACTGCTGTTACCCCTTAACTGATGCTTATCCTTTTCAGAGCTAGGGCTATTCCCCCTATCTTTTTCAACACTAGGCTCATTTGGACTAATGTTTAAGGGATTGAGGTTGAGGATTCCTTGAGCCACAGAGTCATGTGGTGAACTGGATTGGTCTTTAGATGAGGAGGGTTGAGGAGTAATTGGTTTCAATTTTTTGGATGGGGGAGCATCTTTATCAGATTTTCTTTTCCTAGATAATGTATTGAGTGCAAGAGAAGGGGTGGAGATTACCTTAGATGGGGTTTCAGCAATTGAGGCAACCTTAGCTGTCAGAGGGAAGGCTTCCATAGCTGTCCCAGATGACTGTCCAACCTTAGCTGTTCTCACTTCCATCAATGATTCAAAGAATGCTCTTCTCACATTTTCATCACTCTCAGTGTCATGGCTTTCTTCCTCTTCTCCAGCATACTCATCAATGTCTTTGTAGATGGGATCTGATTGGGTTTCTTTACTGTCAGCTTGTCCTTCAGCAACCATCTTTCCTTTTTCAGTCCCTTGAACACTTTCTTGCTCAACAGCTTCCTCTACCTCTTCTTGAACTTTCTTTCCTTTGCTGAGCTTCTTTCCTTTTCCAGTTCTCTTCATTTTTGCTAGGCTTTTTCTCCTCTTGATTTTGCTAGGAGAGGTTTCTTGAGCTCTTTCTCTTATGACAACACCTTTGTCATGCTTTCTCTTGGATCTCTTGTCATTTACCATGTTTACCAGTGACTTCCACATCTTCATATCCTTCTCAGTCTTCTCTTTCAGTCTTTGTGAGGCTTCATCAAAATTCTCAGAGCTGTCCCCAAGCTCTAATTTTTTCTTGCTCTTGAGTTTAAATGTACTCAAGCTGAAGCTTCTGGTAGGCATCAGAGATGTAGACTCAAGCCATTCATTTTTAAGAGGAGGATTCAATCTTGGAATTATTTGATGGAGGATTCCACTCATGAACCTGAAATTGTTCATAATAGGATTTTGCTTTTTGAATTTCCAAGGGGAAGGGGATATGACTAGTTGGAAGTTGTGAAGCAGTGCAACACTCCCGTTTATCTCCTTGGTCAACAAACTGAGGGCTTGTTTCCTTTCATTTGGACTGATTTGGTTAAAGGAGGATTGCTTTCCATCAAACCCTTTGATGACAACATCCATTAGGGTTGATTTGAATAAATCAAGGTCTTTCTTTTTGATTGGTTTGTCCTGAACCAATTGATAGTTGCAACCAGGTTTATCAAAGAATCTTTTGTAGAAAGGTTCCAAGTTGTTGTCTTTTCTATTCCAGAGGTTTTTGAGGCCTTCATTCTTGATTGGGATGTCGTACACTTTGGACACAACCTTTGGAGTCACATTGATCTCAGTCCCTTCAATGTTGATCCTTATTGCTCCAGATTGCTGTCTTTCTCCTTTCATAAATATCTCTCTGCATAGCTTCTCATAAATGGGAGGTTGAGCTTCCATCATTTTGCAGAGATGATTGGATTCCAAGAGTTCCTTGATTAGAGCTCCAACCTCATGCTCATAAAATTCAGGTTTGATGAAGTAACCATGGGCTTGAGGGTAAGACATGGTTGAATGAAACAGAGTTTTAGGGTTTTGAAGAACAGAGGGAATCAGAGAGAGGATTTAGGAGGAAGAAGATAGTTTGAAGGTAGAGGGGTTAATTTCGCAAGGTTAAATGATAATTGATGTGGGAATTGGTGGAGTTCAACGGCTAATACGTGGGTTACTGCAACGGTTAAAAATGAGCATTTAAGAGAGAGACTGTTCATGAACAGTGTTATTTGTCCCCCACTCATTACATGAGAAATAACTTCCCATAAAACATGGGAGTTATTTCCGTACACAAAGACGAAATTTCAGAGGGAATAAAACAGAGAAATTAATAGATATGTGTTAGTGGCAAGTTCCAACACTTCCTCGATTTGGCAAGAACTTAAATTCATGGCTGTCAGACTTAATGACCAGCCAAGCCTATTTTGAATGATCATTGCCACTAATTTGACTGAAACAAAATTTGTCTATAAAAGGAAATGATTCAGATGAAGAAATCTACCAAATTCATTTCATTTATAGCAAATGGGAAGACTTGTTTCAATGTTCAGTCCTAGTAAAATGGCTAAGACAGCAAAGAGACTTGTTTTTCAAAGTCCAAGGGTAGATGAAACAAGAGAGGAAAGGTTTGAGAGAGAGTTTCTTTCATATAGACTCCAAACTGATAATGGTTTGGAACAGGAAGAGGTTCAATTGCCCAATGATGATCCACATAAGGAAGAAGAGTTGAGAGAGAGAGAGAGATAAGAAAGAAATTTTGGGAGGAGGAGAGACTAGCATTGGTGGAGGGAGAGAAAAACAGGTTAGAGGAGATGGCTAGGAACAAGGGTAAAGCTAAGATAGTTGGTGAGAGCCACAATGATCTGACAGCTAAGGGTAAGCTGTCAAGAAAGGAGAGGGAAGGAGAATCAAGTAAGCATGTTAAGGAAGATGTAGAGAGAGTTTATACCTTGGGGGAGCTAGTGAAGATTGACAGCAATGAAAGGATTAAGGTTGACACACAAATTGGTCAACCTGATTTCATAGCTGTCAAGGAATACACAGCTGTAACCAGGGATTCACTTACTCTTAGTCAAACAGTTCTTGAGGGAACTGGAGACAATTTTGCAGGAGTGCAAAGTTCTCCTTCCAAAGTTTATATGAAGTTGTTTTCTCAGTTTCTCAAGTGTTTGAGTCCAGCTGCTCTGAATGGTGATGAAGATGAAGGTCCTCCCGATCAAGCTATCATTGCACAGGCAAGTGCAAATTCTTCAGGTACCTTCAGCTTTCTCTCACCACTCAGTGAATATCCTCCTTATAATGCAGTTGAAGAATGGTGGCCAAGGAGGGTGTGTCCTTCTTTGCAGTTCTCAACCACAGCCATTGATCCTTTTATGGAGAGGCACCCTGTATGGCTAGAGAGATATGGAGACATCAAAGAGAGAGCATATCAAGCTCCAGACATTATCTATAGTGATAAAGGATGTGGAGATGATTGCTTCCAAGATCAGCTATGGGATAATCAAGATTGACAGTCCTTAGCTGTCAAAGCATTCAGGAGAGCTAGCTGTGATGGAAAGGAGGATAGTGAGGCTTTTGGAATATGGATTTATGTTTGTTTTTGTGGTTTTTTGTGTTTGAAGTTTGATTGTAAGGTAGGAATGAGTTTTGGTTTTATGTCAATGAAGCTTTTGGTTTGGTGAAAGGGTTAGCTGTCAGATATCACATTGTTGACAGCAGCCATAAGAGATGTTCTTTAATGAATAAAAGTCTTTATTTTGGTAAGTTGATCATGCCTAGCATTGCTCTTAACATCTCAAATATCTTCTCATCCATAGCCTTTGTTAGGATATCAGAGACATTATCCTCACTACAAACTTTTGCAAGGTTAATATTCCCTTTTTCAACATGGTCTCTAATGAAGTGATGTCTGACCTCAATATGCTTTGTTTTTGAGTGTTGGATAGGGTTTTCTGTCATGGCAATAGTGCTTGAGTTGTCACAAAAGATGGGAATGTTAGACAATTCTATTCCAAAATCTTGAAGTTGGCTTTTAAGATAGAGAATTTGAGAGTAACACAAGCCTGCAGCAATATACTCAGCCTCAGCTATTGAGGTGGCTACTGAGGTTTGCTTTTTGCTAGACCATGAGATGATTCTTGAACCAATAAACTGACATCCACCACTTGTGGATTTTCTATCTAGATTACATCCAGCATAGTCAGAGTCAGTGAATCCAATTAGAGAGAATGGGGATTCAGTGGGATACCACAAGCCATAATCAGGGGTTCCTTTGATATATCTCAAAATTCTCTTGACAACAGAGAGATGAGATTCCTTGGGATTTGCTTGAAATCTAGCACAAAGACAGACACTAAACATAATGTCAGGTCTTGAAGCTGTTACATAAAGGAGAGATCCAATGTAACTTCTGTAAAGTGTTGGATTTACACTTTGACCATCTGGATCAGCATGAAGTTTGGTTGTGGTTGACAAGGGAGTTTTAGCTGGGGAAGCAGTTTGCATGTCAAACTTTTTGATCATATCCCTTGTGTATTTAGCTTGGTTAATGAAGATTCCTTCCTTCATTTGCTTGACTTGAAGGCCTAAGAAGAAAGTGAGCTCACCAATCATGCTCATTTCAAACTGATTCTTCATAATATCCCCAAATTCAGTGCACAAGTCCTCATTTGATGAGCCAAAAATGATGTCATCAACATAGACTTGGATGAGCAACTGATCATCTCCATATTTCTTGATAAACAAAGTGTTATCAATATGGCCCTTGGTAAATCCTTTACCAAGAAGATAATTAGATAGGGTTTCATACCAAGCTCTAGGTGCTTGTTTAAGTCCATACAATGCTTTGTCCAATTTGTATACATGATCAGGGAACTTGGGATGCTCAAATCCAGGGGGTTGAGATACAAACACTTTTTCATTTAAGACTCCATTCAGAAATGCACTCTTGACATCCATCTGAAACACTTTCATTTTCTTGAATGAAGCATAGGCAAGGAATAGCCTTATTGCTTCTAGTCTTGCAACAGGAGCAAAGGTCTCATCATAGTCAATGCCTTCTTCTTGTCTGTATCCTTGAGCAACTAGTCTAGCTTTGTTCCTTACTACAATACCTTCTTCATTCATCTTATTTCTTAAAACCCATCTTGTCCCAATGACAGTTTGGTTTTTAGGCTTAGGAACAAGCTTCCAAACTTTGTTTCTTTCAAATTGCTCCAATTCTTCTTCCATTGCTTCTATCCAATCTGGGTCTTGAAGAGCTTCATTTATCTTTTTGGGTTCAATTTGAGAGATGAAGGCACTCATTAGAGAGTCAAGAACAGGCATGTTAGGAGGTATGTCCATTTTGTGTATAGGTAGGTCAATATAGATGCTTTTGTTTGGAGGGATGATGTGGGTAATGGTTTTAGGTTGAGGAATTGAATGAGAGGGGTTGTCACAAGGTTGGATAGGGTCTTTTTCAGAGGGATTTTGATTACTGGATGAAGGTAGACTATTTGGTGCACCTTGGCTGTCAGATGCACCTTTGCTGTTGAGAAGGGATTCTTGGCTGTCAGACAAAGTGGGATGAGTATTAGAGTTCTTGGGCACCATATAGGGAAGGGTAGGTGAGTTTTCTTCAGGATTGAGGTTTGAAGGGTCATGAACAAGAGAAACCTCAGGAACATTGTCTGAATTCCCAACAGATTCATCAAAATCACATAATTCAGTGTGGCTTTGATCATTGTTTTCATCAAAGTCTACATGAATTGATTCCTCTACAACAAGTCTTCTTTTGTTGTAAACCCTATAGGCTTTGCTAGTGTTGGAGTATCCAAGGAAAATTCCTTCATCACTTTTTGAATCAAATTTGTCAAGATTGTTTTTCCCATTGTTGTGTATGAAGCATCTACTTCCAAAGCCATGGAAGTATGAAATGGTTGGTGTTCTTCCATTCCATAGCTCATAGGGAGTCTTGGAGTGAAACTTGTTGATAAGGGTCTTGTTCTGGACATAGACAGCAGTGGTGACTGCTTCACCCCAAAAATACTTAGGAAGGTTGTGCTCTGACAGCATAGATCTTGCTGCTTCACAAATTGTTCTATTCTTTCTTTCAGCAACCCCATTTTGCTGTGGTGTCCTAGGAGCAGAGAAATTGTGCTCAATCCCTTTTTGATCACAGTATTCTTCAACACCAGTGTTCTCAAATTCCTTACCATGATCAGATCTGATTTTGATAATGGATAAGCCCTTTTGGTTTTGAACTTTATTGAACAGTTTGACTAGTTGTTCTAATGTATCCCTTTTGGATTCAAGAAGAATAATCCAAGTAAATCTAGTGTAGTCATCAACTACAACAAGAGAGTATCTCTTTCCACCAAGAGATCTAGTTCTGATTGGTCCAAACAGATCCATGTGAAGTAGTTGAAGGGGTTTTGAGGTATCTAATCTGGTTTTGGCAGAGAAGGAGGTTTTCTTTTGTTTTCCACATTGACAAGCTTTGCATAACTTGTCCTTTTTGAAGGGTATTTTGGGTAGGCCTTTTACTAGGTTTGAGTTGGCTAGTTTTGAGATGCTTTTCAGGTTTAGGTGAGCCAATCTTTTGTGCCATAGCCATGACATATCAGATTGACTGAAGGAGAGAAGGCAATGGGCATCTGAAGAATCCACAATTTCTAGGTTTAGACAGTAGAGGTTGCCTTTTCTTATTCCAGTGAGGATTGATTTGTTGTTGACATCCTTGACAGTGCAGTGATTTTTGGAACAAACAACATGATATCCCTTATCACAAATCTGACTAAGGCTAATCAAATTGTGCTTGAGACCCTCTACATAAGATACATTAGTAAAAATAATATCTTTAGTAACAAGGTTTCCTGATCCTTTGACTTTGGCTTGAGAATTGTCACCAAAAGTTACATTTGGACCATTTTTAGGAACATATTGTTGTAACCACTCCTTGTTGTAAGTCATGTGCCTGCTGCATCCACTGTCCAAGTACCATATTCCTTTCCTAGGTTCCTACAAAACAAAAAAATACATTTATGGTACCCTTTATTCTTTTGGGTCCAAAGGATTAGAATTTCTGTGGTACCCTAGCTTTGTTCATTGCTCTCTTTCCAAAGTACTGGTTTAGGGCATTATAATATCCCATGATTTGCAGCATATAGGGAGTAGGAGCAATAGGTTGGGATTGGTTAAAAAATTGGTTGGGAGAAAAGAATTGGTTTTGGTTATGAAACTGAGAATGGTCTGGGGAATTGTTTGAATGAGATGATCTAGGAGAGGTATTATGTTGGGCATGGTTTCTTCCATTAGAGAATGGCCAGTTAGGTCTTTGAGGTTTGGCATATGAGTGATGATCATAGAATCATTGCTGTCTTGGAGACCTCTGCTGTCCACCATATCTTGGCTGTCTAGGAGACCTCTGCTGTCCACCATGTTTTGTCTTTCTAGGGGATCTTTGCTGTCCAGTTGTCTTGTACTTGTCTGTCTTCACTTGCTCCTTGATTCCTTTCTTTTGCCAAATGTAATTACCTTTGTTCCCTTTGTTTGCTTATTTTTCTGTGCCTTTTGATTGGCTTGAACTTCCAATATGAGTATCATTAGTGCAAGAGGGACTAGTTGGAGTTGATACATCAGTGTGGCTGGAGCTAGCTTCATCTATTTTTCCCTTTTTCTTGAGATCTTCCTTGGTTTGAATGGGATAGACAATTTCTTGGGCTTTGACATAGTTCATGCTTTCAAGAACCATCTTGTCAATAGCCCTTTCATCAGTTAGAGGGGTATATGTGTTCATAGTAGGATTATTAGCTCCAATTCCTGATTTGTCACTTGGGTGTCTTTGGTAGTAGCTAAAGTGGGTCAAGGCTTCTCCAGAGCTGTTCCAGGTTTCAAACTTCTTTCTAAAGGATTCATTTTCCTTTTCAAGATTGATGTTGGTTTCCAGAAGTTTAGAATTCATAGCTGTCAGCTCTTCATTGGCTTTTTCAAGCATAAGGTTTTGAACTTTCAGTCCTTGGTTGGCTCTTTCAAGACTATCAATGGTTTTACTTTGGGATAGATTATCAGTGAGCAATGAAGCAAAGCCAGTTTGGTGTCTTTTTATTTGAATTAAAAGAGTACTAACTAATTGCTTAAATTCTTCATTATTTAAAGAGTTAAATTGAGGTACCTGTTTTAGTTCTTCAGCAACAGCTAAGGCTTCAAGATCTTCTTCATTGTCTGAGTCTTCATCATCTCCAGCCATCAAGCATATCATTGCTTCTTCTCCTTCACTTTCAGAGTCACTGTAGTCACATTCCTCATCACTAAACTTAGATGAGTCAGCAATCAATACTTGCTCTTTGTTCTTCTCATTCTTCTTCTTTGTGCAGTTGTAGCAGTTACACCTTGAACTATGAATAATCTCCTTGGAGTATGAGAACTTCTTAGCTGTCTGATTTTCCCTAGGTTTCCTTGGTTCAGGGCAATCAGATGAGTAATGTCCAAGCTTCTTACAGTTGAAGCATTCAACTTTCTTTTTAGGGTTTTCTTGATCAGAGGTGGATGGGCTATAGCTTCTCTCAAAGGACTTCTTATGTGCTCTCAAGGTATTTCTGACAGCCATGGATATGAGACTAGGTAGATCTCCTTGAGACAGGTTGTTTGAGGGAAGGTTTACTTTTTGGAGGGAAAGAAGAACCATAGAGTCAATGTCTTGTTGGGTAATTGGTTTTTGAGTGGTTTCTTGGGCAGCTAAGGCAAGAGTTTGTGAAATGGAGGGAACAGGTTGAAGTTTTATCATTCCTTCTAGTTCATAAGCTTCAAGCTTTTCAAAGTATTGTTCAACAGTCATGGTACTCCATTCTGAGCCTTCTCTTATTGGTAGAGCTACCTTCTCATATTCTTGAGGAAGGTTGGAGTATATTTTGAGACACAAATCTTGGTTCTCAAAAGTTTTACCATGATCAGCAATGGATCTTACTAAATCTTCAAACCTTGGTTTTGCAGCACTTACTTTCTCACCAGGGTAGAATTTAAAATTGTCAAGTTGTCTAAGAAGGTTGTATAGGTTTTGGGTTCTAACACTAGAGTGTTTCTGGAATTTTATATGGATGAGTTCCCAGGCAGCCTTTGCAGTTGGCTCTTTAGAAATTTCTTGTGCCAGGGAGTCATTAACACTCTTTTGGAGTATGTTTTTGACTTTCAGATTAGCACTAACAAGTTGTCTTTCTGAATCAGTCCAGTGCAGGGATTTATTTTCTTTGCTAGGTCCACCATTTGAATCTAGGGCTACAGGGCAAGTGACTTCATTTTCTAGCACAAATCAGTTCCAGATGCTGTTTGCATCAAGGTAGGTTTTGATTTTTGAAGCATATATTTCAAATGATCCACAGTCATCAATGTGGGGAATGTCTTTCTCATTATTTCTCCTTGGTTGAGGCATGGTGGGTTGGTAATTGATCCTTCACAAGTTGTTAGACTTTTGTGTGTGAAGACAAGCTCTGAAACCAATTGAAAGGTCCTGTTTGCTTAAATCAGATTAAAGGTTAGGCAGTTAAGGTTTTGACAGCTGAGGTGAAATCTTAGCTGTCAGATGATAACTGGTTTTAAAGATAAGTGTTAAATGTGTAGCGGAATAATAAGTGTTGAAATAATGTAAAGACAATTGAATAGTGTTTGTGTGTGAGATGTGTGTGTGTGTGTTGTGTGATAATACCAATTGAACACAAGGAATTTTAAGGTGGTTCAAAGTTCACTCCTCCTACGTCCACCCTCACTGTCAACCATGACAAGTGAGATCAATCCACTTAAATCTAGTTCCTGTTAATATTTACAAAGGATTGGATAGGCAAGTTCCTTGAACTTCCTCTTCCTAATAAGTACGGTCTATTAGGGATTATGCTCTATACTAAGCAATTTACAATACCCACTTAAAGTCAGTCTTAAGTGGTTTTACAAATCAGTTTATACACCTGAGCTCAGTTACAAGTGTCTCAATGTTGTTTTGATTGTTGGTTGCAGGTTGAGAAAGGTTGGAGGTAAGGTTGTAAGAGTTGTGTGTAAAGGGGTAATGTCTTCAGTCTTGGAGTAATCCTTTTATAGGCTTGAATATAGCCGTTGGAGGGGACAAGGAGACAAGGTAGTAAATGTGTGTTGGAGATGCATTTAGAGCCTTTGTTGAATGGAGAATAACAGCTGGAATCTGCAAGCATTTGATGTGATCTTCATGGATATGAGTTGGCAACATTTGAGGGGAGAGATTGGGCAATGCACATTTTGATCTTTCACAGGAATACTTCATTGCTGCTGATGTTGAAGATCATAGCTGTCAGAGGGTTGAAGCCTCTACTGTTGAGAACCTTAGCTGTCAGGCTAAGTCTTTAGAGTTTGCAGGTTTAGGAGATAAGGATTTGTGTTTGATGGTTATGTAATGATCCTTTGTATATAAATACATTTGATTTATATGATTTTTCTTTGGTTTGATCATTGCTGTCCATGGTTTGATCATTATATCATTGCTGTCCAGTTTGATATAAAGATGTGCAAGGGCTCAGCTGTCAAGGTCATATGCTATCTTGGCTGTCAGATAACATATGATATATTTCTTTGTCAAAACCTTTTATAACTATGTGGCTTACATAGTTAGGTCCTAACATAACCTATTGATCCAACGATTACTAGAAAATTGACATTCAAATGGAACTTAATCACTTTTAGGAAATAAAGAGACACACTCAATATCAAAATTCTATTAATCAAACAGTGAAATTCGGAATTACACATCACCCTAGTTTAACAGGACTTGTAAGACATATAAAACAAGTTAAACACGTATGAAATTAACCCTAACATGTATGGTAACATAATATAAGTCTAAAATATGAAAATAACGCCTAAATCTACTTCTAAACATATAATTATTGTTTGTCTAAAGCAAGCTCTAAGGGGGTTATGCATTTCTCAGACATTAGAAATGGCTGCCATGAAACGGATATCAAAGACACCAGGATCTCCTATAGCTTGACTGGAAGGTTAGCAAGCCGGAGAAGTTCTGGCATTTTTGAAGCTAGTGGATCTGGTGCCTCCGTGGATGAAGTTAGTGTGGGTAGATTTGAAATATCTTCTCCTCAATTAAATGTTGAAACTAGATTAAAGAGGACAGAATCTTCACCTAGGCAGAATGAGCTTGTACCTTCAATAGAATGTGGGAGTCAACCATCAACAGTCGAGCCGGTACAGAAAGAGAAGAATATTTTGATTCCTGAACGGAATAAAATGTGACGGGCTCAGCCCACTTCTTCAACAATTAATGGGCCCCGCAAGCCCACTATGCAGACCATGCCAAAGTTTATTAAACTGGGTACAAGCCTAAGTCTGACTTGGGTCAAAGATTCCTTTATCCAGCGGTCAAAGAGGTCTTTATCCAGCATGCCAAAGGTTCCACCGGACAAAGACATCGGAAGGTGTGCCCACTTTAATAAAGGCACACCCATCTTAGTAAATGGTGGTCCCCTACCAATAATCCCCACTCATATAATTAAAGAGAGCACATCAAAATAAAAGAGGCAGGTTCTACACACTCTCTCCTTGAAAATTACATTTGCCTTCCCTTCCGGTTTATCTCTATATACATGAGCTTATTCTCACGCCGGAGGGTTTGCGCTGTTGGGACCGCGACCATCCCCACCACTCCACATTAGTATGATATTGTCCGCTTTGGGCCCAGCCCGCACGGATTTGCTCTTGGGTCAACTCCCAAAAGGCCTCATACTAATGAAGTGGGTGGACACCTTTAATACTAGACAACTCTTCTTTCAATTGCCGATGTGGGACTTGGGTTGATATCCCAACAATCCTCCCCTCAAACCAAGGACCACCTCTAGCGAATCTTGTACCGCCGCTATTCACCACTAGCGGGACACGCCGCCTGATTTATCACCAATATCAGGAAGATTTTCGACACAAGGCACACAGTGCTCCATTCGCGAGGTCACACCACTAGAGGAAATCCCACATATCTTCCACACACGGTCCACTGCGTCGCGCCCATCCACAAACCACGGCTCTGATACCAGTTGTTGGGATCGCGACCATCCCCACCACTCCACATTAGTATGATATTGTCCGCTTTGGGCCCAGCCCGCACGGATTTGCTCTTGGGTCAACTCCCAAAAGGCCTCATACTAATGAAGTGGGTGGACACCTTTAATACTAGACAACTCTTCTTTCAATTGCCGAATATTGGTCAAATTCCTAACATGCGGGGGGTCAACCCCCGCGCCCCTAACGGTGTCTGTTTTGCAGATAGTCTGTCCGTTCGTCCAGGATCCAACACCGCATTCCCGAAGACTGATTGGGTACCCCCGGTTCTGCCCATTTTTTGCGTCATCAGATTGGTTCCATTGCCGGGAATCGAAATCATGGCGGACGGCGGACTTGACAATGGAAAAATTCATGTACCAAATTAGAGCCAGACTAAGCTGGAGGGAATGGGATCTAACGCTTTGTAGGACACGGCAAAACCCCATCAGATATAGATCTGAAGAGCGGAAGAACCCAACAAAAATTACTCGAAAAGTTCTAGCTATGAAACGAGGCTGCAGCTGTTTTATAACCTCATCAACAAGGGCATTGTGGTCCAAAACATTTTTTTTAGAACCAATTCTTCTCACTATGCATTTATTCATCCGTACCATCCTTTTCTAGAGAGAGAGAGAGTTTTTCAAATTAATTTTTGATACAATCTCTCTCTCCTAAACTTTCTCTCTCTAGAAACTTAAAAATTCATAGTCCCCACCATTGTTGCCAATGAACTATGCACCCCCATTGTTTGCATTTCTCTGATAAAGATTATAAGAAGAAAAATGGGATCGTTGCAGCCACTGGGTTTTCTTTGAGCTCTTTCTATAAACACCTTGTATACAAGATTTCAGTTTTCTTTTTGAGAAAAGAAAGAAGGCATTTTTATATATTTTGTGATCTGGGTATTTTCAAAAATGGCACCGTCGTTCGAGTCGTTGGCTATCTGTACCATCTCCTCGTCGGCGTCTAACTCCGGCCGCCAAGGCCCCAGTTCCGTCGATCTCCATTTGCTTCATCAACGCCGATCAGCTCTCTTACGAGAGGTTTTGAAGTCAGCTTTTCCCTTGGTGCTGTTCTACTGAAAGAGACATGTAAAATAGCCTTGGAAATTAAAAATTGGAGGATAAAGAAAGATTTAAAGTGGCCTTGAAATTAAAATAGTCTCTTGAGACCAGAGAATCACGTAGCTATCCAAGGCAAAAATCTGACCAAGTCTAATCTGAATGAACGACCTACAACAATTCAGTAGAAGATTCGCTCTCCGACTCGGAGCCGAGCAACCCCGCTCGCATTCATAAGTCGGGCACCCTACCCGCATACTCGGATCGAACCTCGACAATGGTCAGGTCGTCACGAAACCTCGGATTGAACCTCGACATTAGCCAGGTCGTCACGAAACCTCGGATCGAAACTCAACATTGGTCAGGTCGTCACGAACTACATTCACTTTGATCAGGTATAATGATCGACGAGGGTCGTCACTCGTCAACTTAGGATGAAGGTCGTCTTTACATAACGAGCCCATCCAAGTATGACATGACACCTGATCGTCACTCGTCAACTTAGGATGAGGGTCGTCATTAAACGAGCCCATCCAAGTATGACAACATGACCGATGAAGGTCGTCACTCGTCAACTTAGGATATGGGTCGTCATTACAGAACGAGCCCATCCAAGTATGACAAAATGTGATCGACAAAGGTCGTCACTCGTCAACTTAGGATTTGGGTCGTCAATAGAATGAGCCCATCCAAGTATGACAACACATGACCGACGAAGGTCATCACTCGTCAACTTAGGATTTGGGTCGTCAATAGAACGAGCCATCCAAGTATGACAACGTGATCGACAAAGGTCCTCACTCGACAACTTAGAATTTGGGTCGTCAATAGAACGAGCCATCCAAGTATGACAAAACGTGATCGACAAAGGTCGTCAATCGTCAACTTAGGATTTGGGTCGTCAATAGAACGAGCCCATCCAAGTATGACAACACATGACCGACGAAGGTCGTCACTCATCAACTTAGGATTTGGGTCGTCAATAGAACGAGCCATCCAAGTATGACAACGTGATCGACAAAGGTCGTCACTCGTCAACTTAGGATTTGGGTCGTCAATAGAACTAGCCATCCAAGTATGACAACACATGACCGACAAAGGTCGTCACTCGTCAACTTAGGATTTGGGTCGTTAATAGAACGAGCCATCCAAGTATGACAAAACGTGATCGACAAAGGTCGTCACTCGTCAACTTAGGATTTGGGTCGTCAATAGAACGAGCCCATCCAAGTATGACAAAACACCTGATCGACAAAGGTCGTCACTCGTCAACTTAGAATGAGGGTCGTCTTTTCAGAACGAGCCCATCCAAGCATGACAAGACACCTGAATGTCGCTCGTCACCTCGTCAACTTAGGATGAGGGTCGTCATTACAGAACCAGCTCAAGCTCGTCGCATTGCAGCTCATCATTTAGCAGCTCGTCACATAACTTTCTGCCCGTCATGACGAATTAGAAAGTTGGGGGCCACTGAACAGAATAAAATGTGACGGGCTCAGCCCACTTCTTCAACATCAATTAATGGGCCCCGCAAGCCCACTATGCAGACCATGCCAAAGTTTATTAAACTGGGTACAAGCCTAAGTCTGACTTGGGTCAAAGATTCCTTTATCCAGCGGTCAAAGAGGTCTTTATCCAGCATGCCAAAGGTTCCACCGGACAAAGACATCGGAAGGTGTGCCCACTTTAATAAAGGCACACCCATCTCAGTAAATGGTGGTCCCCTACCAATAATCCCCACTCATATAATTAAAGAGAGCACAGCAAAATAAAAGAGGCAGGTTCTACACACTCTCTCCTTGAAAATTACATTTGCCTTCCCTTCCGATTTATCTCTATATACATGAGCTTATTCTCACGCCGGAGGGTTTGCGACCCCCGCGCCCCTAACGGTGTCTGTTTTGCAGATAGTCTGTCCGTTCGTCCAGGATCCAACACCGCATTCCCGAAAACTGATTGGGTACCCCCGGTTCTGCCCATTTTTTGCGTCATCAATTCCTTCTCCACCTTGTAATGCCACTTCTGAAGATGCGATAAAGTTAGTTGAGAAAATTTTGTCCTCCGTCAAGTTAGTTGACAATCTTGATAATCAAAGTTCTAAGTCAATTAAGTTAGTAAATAAATCAGCTCCCAAGCCGAGGCGAAAAGGCAGGTTGCAGAGTGCTCCTTCCTCATCAAGTTCCTTTAACAGCATAAATTTAAGCAAGTCAACAAGAAATGCTCCGCGAGCAGTCAAGGCAGTCATTAGGAACAAGAATGTTGTGAAGAAGAAATCAAATTCAGCTCCTCGAACTTTAAAGGTATCCAGTGAAGTTAAGGCTGCAGTGGAGCTTGATACGAGCCAGTTGATATGCGAAAGATGCCAATGTCATTTAAAAAATGCACACAAAGATTCCAGTAAAGATTCTTTGGAACCCATTTCTATGGATGTCACTATGACCCAAGACTTCACTCAAAGTGGTTGTGACGGAAATACCCCTGTTGCCATAAGCAATAACAAAATCTCTAAGTGTCTTTGATAAAGGAGAGTTACTCAAAGCTCAAAGAGCAGCATTGGTGATTACAGTAGTAGCATTAGCATCAGTGAAGAGAGCAATCTAAGTGTGTGTAGTGTTGGCAATAGACCCCACATGTCAAAGGATGCCAGGTGGCAAGCTGTACACCATGTTATCAAGCAGAATGGATTTCTTGGATTGAGACATTTCAACCTCTTGAAGAAGCTTGGTTGTGGTGACATTGGTGCTGTGTATCTTCTTGGTGATTGGAACAAGTTGCCCATTTGCTATAAAAGTAATGGATAATGAGTTTCTAGAGAGAAGAAAGAAGATGCCGAGGGCTCAAACTGAGAGAGAAATTTTGCGGATTCTGGATCATCCGTTTCTCCCAACTATGTTTGCCCATTTTGTATCAGATAACTTGTCGTGTTTAGTTATGGAGTATTGTCCAGGTGGAGATCTGCATGTTCTCCGACAAAAGCAGCCTGGCAGATTTTTTCATGAACAAGCAGCAAGGTAAGAAACCTTTTGTGTCTATGTTTTACTTGTTTTTTCTTTATTTTAGCTCACTTACATCTTCACTTATCAATATGAACCGTGAAGAAAGAAAAAATAAATAAAGTTAAGGCTAACTTAGTGTCAGATGTTACAGCGGAAGAGAGAAAAGGCAATTGGAGAATTTTTCCTTGATGATCTTATTTCCATACAGAGGATACATATATATATACACAGATCCTAAGCTAAGATACACTAATACATGGAATATCTACAGCCACCAAATTAATCTATCTATACAAAGAACCTAACATACCAACAGGCAAGGAACTGATCAAATGCTGATACAAACTTCAGCATTCTCGGCTAATACCCCCCCTCAAGCGAGACGGCCATAAGGGAGGCGGAGCTTGACGGAAAGTTCTTGAAAACGTGGTTTGGACAGCCCTTTAGTGAAGACATCGGCTAATTGATCATTAGATGAGACATATCGTAATTGTAGAAACCCACGAGCTACGAGTTCACGAACAAAATGATAATCAATTTCTATATGACGAGTATGAGCATGGAAAACTGGATTACGTGCCATATGTAAAGCTGAGATATTATCGCAAAATAAGTGCGGGTTACGGAACGGGATATGGAGTTCCCGAAATAGATAAGAAAACCATCTCAGCTCAGCAGTAGTCTGGGCAATAGCTCGATACTCGGCTTCACTACTCGACCGAGAAACTGTAGTCTATTTCTTTGAAGTCCAAGAAACAAGGTTAGGACCAATAAAGATGCATGCTCCAGTTGTGGAACGTCGGTCGTCCGGATCGCCCGCCCAATCAGCATCAGAGTATGCACAAATAGATAGGTTCGAGGAGCGATAAAAGGTGAGACCCAAAGAGAGTGTACCTTTAATGAACCTGAGAATCCGCTTAGCTGCGACAAGATGAGTCGAGCGAGGCTGATGCATAACCTGACATACCTGATTAACTGAGAATGCTATATCAGGACGAGTGAGAGTGAGATACTGCAACCCTCCAACAAGACTACGATATGTAGTTGGATCAGGCAAAGGGTCACCTTCATGAGATGACAACCGAGAGTGCGGAACAGAAGGAGTAGAAGCTGGTTTACAGTCAGACATGTGAAACCGGTCTAAAAGATCAAGAGCATAACTCTGCTGACGTAACTGTAGCTTTGCTTTATCGCGAGATGCTTCAATACTCAAGAAAAAACTCAAGTCACCAAGACGTCGACTATCAAAAGTTGCACAAATATCATCAATGATGGAGGTGATAACAGAAGGAGAAGATCCTGTAATGATGATGTCGTCCACATATACGAGAATAATGGTAGTAGAATCAGTGGTGTGCCGAATGAACAAGGAAGAATCCGAATGACTGTTGACAAACTTGTGGCGGAGTAAGAAATCATGGAGGCGTTGAAACCATGCCCGAGGGGACTGTTTCAACCCATATAAAGCTTTATGAAGCTTGCAAACAAAATCTGGAGAAGTGGAATCAGTGAAACCAGGAGGCTGTTTCATATACACTTCTTCATTAAGAAAGCCGTTGAGAAATGCATTCCGAACATCGAGTTGCTTAATGTCCCAACTGCGAGAATGAGCAACAGTTAATACAGTTCGGATAGTTGACGGTTTAACAACTGGGCTGAATGTCTCATCATAGTCGAGTCCGGCTTGTTGAGGATACATATATATATACACAGATCCTAAGCTAAGATACACTAATACATGGAATATCTACAGCCACCAAATTAATCTATCTATACAAAGAACCTAACATACCAACAGGCAAGGAACTGATCAAATGCTGATACAAACTTCAGCATTCTCGGCTAATACTTAGAACTTACATATGATAAAAGCTATGTTTTGTTAGTTGTTGTCCTAAAGAACAGCAAGGTTTCATTCTGCCTGCTGTGGAATATAGGGTGAGAAACTAGCCTTTGTGGAAGCGAGTTTTCTTTATCATCTCTCTTCCCAGCCCTGCATGATATGGGAACCTTGTCCACTGGGTTTAATTGTTTTACAGTAGTTGTGGATTCAGTATTTACATGATGATTGCTCGTAGTGATACACTTTGAATAAAATGTTGAAGTGATTTTACTGGAAATTGAGATATTTAAACAGAAATCATCTTCATAGGCTTGCAGGATTTTAGACTTTAACACGTCTTGTACTCTTGCAACTTACTTGGATTTGATTTACATTGCAGTAGAGGAACCCCACTTATAAGGCTGTTGCACCTGTAGGTGCAGGGAATAATTTGACTTGAGACTTCTGTAAAAGAATAATATTTTGTGGTAGTCCAAGTCCAAGCCCAAGCCCATTATCCTTGTTGGAATATGAAGGGAGATTACCAAAGCACAAAGGCTTGCCTTGTGAAACAAGTAAAACATGCTTCTTATGTACTCCTCCGCCCCCAAAAACATGTTGGATTTGAAAGTTCAATCCCATTTTAATAGTGTGCTTTTACTTTTTACTTTTCTTATGTATGCCATTTATTTGAATATCAAATCTTAGAAAAGCTAGAAATAGATTTTTAAAATGTGGATTTGACACTTCATAATTGAATGTGGACTCTCTTTTTGGGGAAAAAGAAAAAGTATGACTATTTTTTGTGACCGAGGAAGCATTCAATTGAAGTGGGGTTTGTTAGACATTAGAGAGCAGACTAATGTGCAGTCAGTCCTGCTGCTAAATGGGCAAGGGTTATCTGAATCGTGCTCATTTCAGACAGTGAGCATGATTAGGTAACTCAGACGAGGGACCATGTTTAAGACAGACCTTTTTCTCTTGGACAGAAATATAAAATAGACATTTATTCTGCTCCTAACAATATTTTCTTGTTCACAATAGCTCTTCATCTTTATTCAAGTGATTCACCTGGTTATTGGGATACATGGATTATATAATTTTCCATCCGCTGATGTATTTTTGTCCTTAATTTCTACTGAAATTGTGATGCACAGAGAAACTTTACTAATCATCCAAAATTACAGTTGCCGTGTTCCTATGATAAAATTGTGAATTTTAATATCATTCCTTGATATTTCTGCAGATTCTATGTAGCAGAAGTTCTTCTAGCTTTAGAGTACTTGCATATGCTTGGTATTGTCTATCGAGATCTGAAACCGGAAAACATTCTGGTTCGAGAAGACGGTCACATAATGCTTACCGATTTTGACCTATCGCTCAGATGTTCGGTCAACCCAACTCTAATGCAATCATCTTCTCTGGGTATGGAGCCTCCACGGATATCAGGTCCTTGTGCAGGTTCTAGCTGCATAGACCCGTTCTGCATTAAACCCACATGTCAATTCTCATGCTTTACCCCCAGGCTTTTACTTGCTGCAAAAGCAAAGAAGACAAAAGCTGACCTGGTAGCCAACGTCAGATCACTGCCACAACTGGTAGCGGAGCCCACAGAGGCTCGCTCAAACTCCTTTGTTGGGACCCATGAGTACCTGGCTCCTGAGTTCATCAAAGGAGACGGTCATGGGAGTGCTGTTGATTGGTGGACATTTGGCATATTTCTTTACGAGCTTCTGTATGGGAAAAACACCCTTTAAAGGCTCAGGAAACGAGGAAACATTAGCCAATGTAGTATTACATAACCTTAAATTTCCAGAAACGCCCCTTGTCAGTCTTCAAGCAAGAGATCTCATCAAAGGTCTTTTGGTAAAAGAGCCAGAAAATCGATTAAGTTATCAGAGAGGGGCTGCTGAGATTAAGCAGCATCCGTTCTTTGATGGCCTGAACTGGGCACTTATACGTTGTGCGGTCCCACCAGAATTGCCTGAGCCTTGTGAGGTTGGAGTTTTGAAATTAACTTCTCTGGAGAAAGCAAAAAAGTAGGAGTATCTGGATTGTGGTGGGCCCACCGGAGGTCAACTGGAGTTTGAGCTGTTCTAGTGTAAACCTCGAATAAAAGACTAGTCAACTTTGCAGGTATTAATTCATCTTGCCTTGCATTTCTTTGTCGTTGTAGCTACTTTGTAGTCTATAAGTTATAAATGTAAATCTGGTTGAGGAATGAGGATATATGGAGTAATGCGTTTGATGAGTTGATTAACGGTCCGCTCCCGAGTTTTTGAAGGAGAGAAGAGAAAAGGAGGGGAGAGAAAGGGAAGGGAAAGAAGAGCAGTGGAGGAAATTCAATAACTTCTTGAAGTGCTCATGAGTTTAGGAAGGAAAAAAATTGAATTACACTTGCACCCTTAATGAAAGGAAGAGAGAGAGTTATACTTGGGGGTAAAATAGGTTTAACAAAAAATTTTGTTTTATAAGATTTCCTTTCCTTCCAATTCCTCCCACTTTTGGGAGGATTGTGTAGGAGAATTTTAAAAATTTTCCTTCCTTTTCCTTCCACTTCTTTCCTAAAAAAAATCTCCTAAAAAAAACTCGGGAGCAACTTTAGGGAGGAAAATATATTAGATTTCCTCCTATTTCCTTTCCTTTCTCTCGTTTTTAAAACTCGGGAGCGCACCCTAAAACTGCAAAATCACTAGAGGCTGGTTTTGACATGGTGTACATTTTGTCAGTGAAGCTGCCGTTAATGTTACTACACCCATTCCAAAATGAATATCCAAAAAAATTTAATTTCAAATTTGATCTTGAAATCAATGTCCAAAAAAAAATTAAAAAAAAAATCATCTTTTGCTATTTCAAGATCAAATTTGAATTTTTTTGGACATTCATTTTGGGACTTGAGACGGAGTCACTTTGGGACGGTGTCATGGTGGGAGAAATCTTTATTGAACTTGGCCGTGTAAAATATGACAGGCATTTCTTCCACGTTTAAGTGGCGAGTTGGCAATATGTATATACCGCTTTCAGTTCGTGTCACCTTCGAATAGGTGCTTTAGTTCTTCCTTTCAGTTGTTCTCTGTATAATTCTAACACCAAAAAAAAAAAAAAAGTGTTGTGCCACTATAATTCAACGGAATTTTGGTTTTATCATCTTGTACAACAACATTTATCACAATGCCGTAAAGGCTCTCACCTACGGTAGAGTAAGGTGGGTTGGTAAAGGCTCTCACCTACGGTAGAGTAAGGTGAGTTAGATGTACGCAGCCTTACCCATCTATTAAAATAGAGAGGTTGTTTCCGAATGACTAATGATGAAAATTGCGTCGAAAATTGCATTAATGTTGCTTCGTAACAAAGAAACGTAGACAGTTTAGTGAGGCAAATTTGCTTTATTCCATCATATTCCTAAGCCAAAAAATAGTGAGTATTTGGCTCTATCGAAAATGATGGACATTTTAACATCTCGTGTAATTTTTATATTTTTTTGGCACTCATTATCTTTATAAGAGCTAAAAATACACCTTTTTTTTTATGGTACCTAAAGGCCAAATTTTGAAAAGTAGCCAGAAGTGGTGGAAGTTATTATGCTAACATTCCATGATGACTTGCTCTTCAGGCTCAACTCTCCGTGGTTGTTGCCGGAAGTATGTGGTACGGTTAAGCAACTACCCCGATTGATTATTTGGACTCGGATAAAGGTTTTAGTAACTTGAATAAGTTACTATATCAAAGATTTAAAATGAATCGAGTTCAAATGGGATTACAAATGTGTGCCCATTTGACTGCTCGGGAAAAATTGGATTCTGAAACTTCAAAACAAAATATTAGAAACGTAGCGAAATAATAATTTGAAAAAGAAAAAAAAACAGATATGAAACAAAATTTTCACAATCTCAAAGGTTTTAGTTTGAGTTTTAAAAGGTGCAAGTTTGGTTTTTGAAATGCAACAGT
Source organism: Adenophora triphylla var. japonica (assembly GCA_022495995.1). Taxonomy (NCBI): domain Eukaryota; kingdom Viridiplantae; phylum Streptophyta; class Magnoliopsida; order Asterales; family Campanulaceae; genus Adenophora; species Adenophora triphylla. Next base: position 652,906 of record JAFEMH010000304.1, on the reverse strand, counting down.
TTGATTTAGTGCTAAAATATGCCTGCTTGAGTGTTAAAGTGCCCATTTGAATATACTCCCTCCGTCCAAAGAAAAGTGTCGCCATTTTAGGCCCGGCACGCAAATTAAGAAAAAAAGTGGGAAGAAAAAATGTTGTGAGTGTAATTTGAAAAGAGGAGAGAGAATTAGTGGAGGAAATAGTAAATTTAAAAAGTATTGTGAGTGTAATAGTGTTTTAGGAGAGAGAATGAGTGGAGGGAATAGTGAGTGGGTGTAATAGAATATTAATAAAATATTTCCATTTTAGGAAAGGTGACGCTTCAAACGGGACGCCATTTTGGGTAAAAAGTGACGGATTTCCTGGAACGGAGGGAGTATATATTTTCTCTGTTTCATAATAAAGATACTTTTACTTTAAAATGGAACTATTAACAATTATTAAAAGTCACTTTGTTTATAACTTTTAACATTATTATTGACTCTTTTAACATTACACCGACATTCTTTTAACATTAACACAAACATTACCGCAAACACCCTTTTAACACTATCATCGACTCTCTTTTAACACTATCATGAAACTCTTTAATAATTATAACCAGTACATGCCCGTGTTCAAGGCCACGTTTTTTTTAATTTAATTTTTAATTTAAGGGCAAAATGGGAAAGGAACAAATGTATGAGGGCAAAATGGGAGATTTGCCGCGTGGAACTGTTCAAAGAACTGTTCATAGTGGAGCTTCCATTTATACTATAGATAGCACCCATTAACACATCTACCGGTACTTTTAAAAGTAGTACCATTAAAACTCTTTAACCCACCCCTGGACACTTTCAACATAAAAATATTTCAAGTATTTATGCAATTAAATACATTTATAATGATAACTACCTAATAATAAATAAGGACAGTTTAGGCAAAGTGTGTTAAAGTTTTATGAAAAATAAAACTATTTTGGGACAAAAAATATTTCCTAAAACTGTAAGTATTTTGGGACAGAAAAAGTATTAACTAATATTAAAAATGCCGATTTGAATGTTTATAAGTAATAATATAAATGACCTGACAATTATAACAATTATAAGAAGTACACGCTTATTGAAACACCTCTATAATTATAGGGAAAAAAACTGGTATTTCAAATCACCTACTCATCAATTATACTCAAAATTAAAATTCAGTGAGTTAAAGCCAGCAATTTTGGATTTATTTCCAACCCGGTAACTATTAGAGACTTTGAACAATAGATCATTTAGCTAAATGAATACTATCTTTAAAGATTGATATTTTCAAATCTTGTTAATAAGTTCCTGTACTATTTTATCCATGTCACTCTATTTTTCGTATTTGTGTGATTTCACAGTTATTTGATCTCACATTTATATGATTTCACAATTATAATAAACTTATTTTACCTAAAATTAAAATGCAATATCTTAAAATCTAGAAAATCGAAAAAATAATCTGAAACCACCTTATTAATCGTATCGTCAAAATGGATCAAACAAATACATTAAAGATATGATTCAAAATTTTAAAATAAGAATTTCATTTTTTTACTTGTAAAAAATTGAAAAAAATCATTTTTTCATTTTACAATAATTTCACAGTTGTATAATCATATAGTTGTGTGATTTTATAGTTGTTTGATTTCACAGTTACATGATTACACACTTGTGTTATTTTTCATTTTTCACTTGTAAATCATTTCTCAATTTCACAGTTGTATAATTACACAGTTGTGTCATTTTTCATTTTTCACTGGTAAAATAATTTTTCAATTGATTTCACAATTGTATGATTACACAGTTGTGTGATTATACAGTTGTGTCATTTTTCATTTTTCACTTGTAAAATAGTTTCTCAATTGATTTCACATTTGTATTATTAAACAGTTGTGTCATTTTTCATTTTTCAATTGTAAAATAATTACTCAATTGATTTGACAGTTGTGTGATTTGATAGTTGTTTGATTCGATAGTTGTGTAATTTCACATTGTGTAATTACACAGTCGTGTAAAACTGAGATTTCATTTATTAATTTTTCACAGTTGTGTAAAACTAAGATATTCATTTATCATTTTTTTCACACCTCTAGTTAGTTAGTCTGATTACCTACTTTTGAAGGCGAATAATCAATTTTAATTAAGTTGAATAAATAAATAATAAATTAAATTCCCAAAAACTAGTGCACTTTGAATTCTTCTTCGATGGACATAACTAAGATACTCATTTCAGCATCCAAGGAACCATACAATTATAGGGTTGATAGCATGAGCCTAAAGCACGTTGGTAGACAAAATTTTCCCTGAATTAAAGTACAATATCCATAATCTCATTCCTAAAAGAAAGAAAAACAATATCTTAAAATCTAGAAAGTAAAATATCCATAATCTCGTCAATAAGTCAATGAACTATTTTACCTATGTCACTCTATTTTTCACAGTTGTGGGATTTCACAGTTATTTGATTTCACAGTTATATGATTTCACAATAATAATAAACTGATTTTACCTAAAAATAAAATGCAATATATTAAAATCTAGAAATCGAAAAAATAGTTTGAAATCACCTTATTAATCGTATTGTCAAAATGAATCAAACAAGAAAATTCAATATATGATTCAAAATTTTAAAATAAGAATATCATTTTTTACTTGTAAAAAATTGAAAAAATCGTTTTTTCATTTTCCAATGATTTCACAGTTGTATAATTATACAGTTGTGTAATTTTACATTTGTTTGATTTCACAGTTATATGATTACACACTTGTGTCATTTTTCATTTTTCACTTGTAAAATCATTTCTCAATTTCACAGTTGCATGATTACAAAGTTACGTGATTTCACAGTTATTTGATTACACAATTGTGTGATTTAACAGTTGTGTCATTTTTCATTTTTCACTAGTAAAATAATTTCTCAATTGATTTTACAATTGTATGATTAAACAGTTGTGTGATTTCACAGTTGTATTATTACACAGTTGTGTCATTTTTTATTTTTCACTGGTAAAATAATTTCTCAATTGATTTCACAATTGTATGATTAAACAGTTGTATAATTAAACAGTTGTGTCATTTTTCATTTTTCACTTGTAAAATAGTTTCTCAATTGATTTCACATTTGTATGATTATACAGTTGTGCCATTTTCCATTTTTCAATTGTAAAATCATTACTTAATTGATTTGATAGTTGTGTGATTTGACAGATGTGTGATTTCACACTTTACACAGTTGTGTAAAACTGAAATTTCATTTATCAATTTTTCACAGTTGTGTAAAATTAAGATACTCATTTATCATTTTTTTCTCACCTCTAGTTAGGTAGTTTGATTACTTTTGAAGCCGGGTAGTTGGTATTAATTAAGTTGAACAAAGAAATAATAAATTAAATGCCCAAAAACTACTGCACTTTGAATTCTTCTTCTTAATTAAGTTGATGAAAGAAATAATAAATTAAATGCGCAAGAACTTCTGCACTTTGAATTCTTCATCTTAATTAAGTTGAAGAAAGAAATAATAAATTAAATGCGCAAAAACTACTGCACTTTGAATTCTTCTTCAATAGACATAACTAAGATACACATTTGCAGCATCCAAGGAACCATACAAGCATGTTGGTAGACAAAGTTTTCCCTGAATTAAAGTAAAATATCCATAATCTCATTCCTAAACGAAAGAAAAGCATATTCGAAGATGTTCCAATTATATTGGCTTAAGTGGCGAAGATAGGAAATTTGTCAAAGGGGGGCAATACTGTTTTGAGATAATTATTATAAGATATTCAATTTTTGCATACAATGGGGTCAAAATAATAATTTAGCACAATTTTTCTCAAAATTAAGGGGGTCAAAATGTATAATATCATCATTTTTAATAGTAAAAAATCATCTTAAAATAATTTAAAGATGCTAAAATTTACACATTACAAAACGGAAGGGGGTCGACCGACCCCCTTCTCATGTGCCTGCCTTCGCCACTGATTGGCTTCACATATGATCAGTGGCGAACACAGAAATTTTTGATAAAGGGGTCAAGATATTTTTTTTATAACTATTATAATTGAGGTATCCAATTTTTATATACAAGGTGTTCTAAATAATAAATTAGTGCAATTTTTTCTTAAAATTAAGGGGATCAAAATGTATATTTTCATGATTTTTATTAGTAAAAAATCATTTTTTAAAAATTTAAAAGGGTAAAAATTGTCACGTTCCAAATTTGAAGTGGGTCGACCGACCCCCATAGCTTCAACGTGGCTTCACCACTGCATATGATGTACTGAAAATAAAATAAGCATCCCAGGTTTTTCCCGCTCCAAAAGTTATTGCAATAAGAAGAAAATAACCGCAAAAATAATTCATACAACCACAACAATAAGTTGACAGAGCCTTAACACACAATACAAATCTCATCCTTTTAAAACTCTTAAGACCGAGTGTGTAAAGATATGACTTCAACAGCAACACTTACAAAGACCAGCGAACGATGAGCATTGTCAAATGCTGAAAAAATCTATATCTTGTTTTGTAATTCAGTGCAGTCTAAAATGGTTGCTTACGCATTATTCTGCCCTGCACAATGAACAGGGCAAAACTAATGCAACTAATATTAAGAGGAAAAAGAATAAGCTTTTCAACAGCCTCCCCAATTACAGTACGAGCATGCAAAACGTTCTTCTCCTTATTGGCCACAATCGACACAATCCAATCTCAAACTGCAACAAACTCATCAATTTTAGAAACAAAATAGATTCATTTACATAAAATCTCAATTCGGGTAAGTATCAAATGAACACGAACACACAACATCACATTTGGAGAGAGACCTTGGAGATGGAGGAGAGGGAAATTGGATTGTTGGAGGAACCCTAGCTTTCTCCGGACTGAAAGAGGCGGCCATGGTTACCGAGGCAGTTGTGGAGGTTTTTGTACGGAGGGGATTGTAGACAGGGGAAGATCCATGGCAGAGGTGGGTAGGGCTCAAGCCCACCCCATATTTTTAGATTTTTTTAATTATACCCACACCTACATGCAAACGCAAACCCCTGCAACTTTGCGCCTCTGCTTCCGGCAATCCCATCATCTGGCAATCCCATCATCTTTAGTCTTCAATCTTCATAATGTTGCCCACACGACAGTCCACTCTAGGCTCTAGCTACTACCTATCACATTCAGTGGCGTATCCAGGATTTCAAGTTAGGGTGTGCAACATTTGATGCAATAAAAAAAATGCAACATAAAATAATATGCATCATATTTATAAATAAAAATAAAGATTACAATGATTTTCGACGCGATGACATTTCCTGAAAGTACTTCATGACATCATCAACATTTACATTTTCGAATATATCTTTTTCAACATAAGACACTAAAGAATTATTTAGCATATCATCTCCCATACGATTACGCAACTCCGACTTCACAAGATTCATTGCAGAAAATATTCTTTCGACTGTTGCAGTTGCAACGGGCAAAATTAAGGACAATTTGATCAACAAATATACCAACGGATAAGTCCTATGATTTTTCTATGCAACCAACTTCTGAGCAAGATCACTTGTTCCAACAACAAATGAGAAGTCATCATCATCTCTAACATCTCTAATGTAAGTCTCAAGTTGACTATCAAGCGCTTCAAGAGCGAAATGATCAAACTCGTGTGGATAAAACATGGCCAAATTAATCAAATCTTTCTTGTCAAATGCGGCAAATGAGTCAATTGGATCAAGACAAGCTATTAGGCCGAGCAACTCCGTATTAGTGTTATCAAAACGGTCATTCAACTCTGAAAGTTGAGAATCTATCACCACATAGAACAATTCAACCCGATAATGAATCAAGTTGCTCACTTGAACACCTCTCCTACAAACTCTTCCATCCCTTGAATAAATTACAATAAATCAAATCTCCCCAAATCATCAATTCAATTTTTAAAAACCTAAAATTGAATTAAAAAAATTACCTTTTTGAGACATTTGTTAATCGATTGTGACACAGAGAGAAGCACCACCAAGTTCCAACCACCTTGTTAATGAAAGAAATAGCTGACGAAGAAGAAGACTCCCTCCCTGCGTTGAATGAAGACTCCCTGTGTTGTTGAATGAAAGAAATAGCTTAAGAAGGGTTTTTGACTTTCTGCTGTTACACTTTGCATCCCTTACCTTACAATTAGTACACTTTGCACTCCTATTTTTTTTTAAACTACTCGATAATTTTTTCTGAATTAAAGTACAATATCCATAATCTCATTCCTAAAAGAAAGAAAAACAATATCTTAAAATCTAGAAAGTAAAATATCCATAATCTCGTCAATAAGTCAATGAACTATTTTACCTATGTCACTCTATTTTTCACAGTTGTGGGATTTCACAGTTATTTGATTTCACAGTTATATGATTTCACAATAATAATAAACTGATTTTACCTAAAAATAAAATGCAATATATTAAAATCTAGAAATCGAAAAAATAGTTTGAAATCACCTTATTAATCGTATTGTCAAAATGAATCAAACAAGAAAATTCAATATATGATTCAAAATTTTAAAATAAGAATATCATTTTTTACTTGTAAAAAATTGAAAAAATCGTTTTTTCATTTTCCAATGATTTCACAGTTGTATAATTATACAGTTGTGTAATTTTACATTTGTTTGATTTCACAGTTATATGATTACACACTTGTGTCATTTTTCATTTTTCACTTGTAAAATCATTTCTCAATTTCACAGTTGCATGATTACAAAGTTCTGTGATTTCACAGTTATTTGATTACACAATTGTGTGATTTAACAGTTGTGTCATTTTTCATTTTTCACTAGTAAAATAATTTCTCAATTGATTTTACAATTGTATGATTAAACAGTTGTGTGATTTCACAGTTGTATTATTACACAGTTGTGTCATTTTTTATTTTTCACTGGTAAAATAATTTCTCAATTGATTTCACAATTGTATGATTAAACAGTTGTATAATTAAACAGTTGTGTCATTTTTCATTTTTCACTTGTAAAATAGTTTCTCAATTGATTTCACATTTGTATGATTATACAGTTGTGCCATTTTCCATTTTTCAATTGTAAAATCATTACTTAATTGATTTGATAGTTGTGTGATTTGACAGATGTGTGATTTCACACTTTACACAGTTGTGTAAAACTGAAATTTCATTTATCAATTTTTCACAGTTGTGTAAAATTAAGATACTCATTTATCATTTTTTTCTCACCTCTAGTTAGGTAGTCTGATTACTTTTGAAGCCGGGTAGTTGGTATTAATTAAGTTGAACAAAGAAATAATAAATTAAATGCGCAAAAACTACTGCACTTTGAATTCTTCTTCTTAATTAAGTTGATGAAAGAAATAATAAATTAAATGCGCAAGAACTTCTGCACTTTGAATTCTTCTTCTTAATTAAGTTGAAGAAAGAAATAATAAATTAAATGCGCAAAAACTACTGCACTTTGAATTCTTCTTCAATAGACATAACTAAGATACACATTTGCAGCATCCAAGGAACCATACAAGCATGTTGGTAGACAAAGTTTTCCCTGAATTAAAGTAAAATATCCATAATCTCATTCCTAAACGAAAGAAAAGCATATTCGAAGATGTTCCAATTATATTGGCTTAAGTGGCGAAGACAGGAAATTTGTCAAAGGGGGGCAATACTGTTTTGAGATAATTATTATAAGATATTCAATTTTTGCATACAATGGGGTCAAAATAATAATTTAGCACAATTTTTTCTCAAAATTAAGGGGGTCAAAATGTATAATATCATCATTTTTAATAGTAAAAAATCATCTTAAAAAAATTTAAAGATGCTAAAATTTACACATTACAAAACGGAAGGGGGTCGACCGACCCCCTTCTCATGTGCCTGCCTTCGCCACTGATTGGCTTCACATATGATCAGTGGCGAACACAGAAATTTTTGATAAAGGGGTCAAGATATTTTTTTTATAACTATTATAATTGAGGTATCCAATTTTTATATACAAGGGGTTCTAAATAATAAATTAGTGCAATTTTTTCTTAAAATTAAGGGGATCAAAATGTATATTTTCATGATTTTTATTAGTAAAAAATCATTTTTTAAAAATTTAAAAGGGTAAAAATTGTCACGTTCCAAATTTGAAGTGGGTCGACCGACCCCCATAGCTTCAACGTGGCTTCACCACTGCATATGATGTACTGAAAATAAAATAAGCATCCCAGGTTTTTCCCGCTCCAAAAGTTATTGCACTAAGAAGAAAATAACCGCAAAAATAATTCATACAACCACAACAATAAGTTGACAGAGCCCTAACACACAATACAAATCTCATCCTTTTAAAACTCTTAAGACCGAGTGTGTAAAGATATGACTTCAACAGCAACACTTACAAAGACCAGCGAACGATGAGCATTGTCAAATGCTGAAAAAATCTATATCTTGTTTTGTAATTCAGTGCAGTCTAAAATGGTTGCTTACGCATTATTCTGCCCTGCACAATGAACAGGGCAAAACTAATGCAACTAATATTAAGAGGAAAAAGAATAAGCTTTTCAACAGCCTCCCCAATTACAGTACGAGCATGCAAAACGTTCTTCTCCTTATTGGCCACAATCGACACAATCCAATCTCAAACTGCAACAAACTCATCAATTTTAGAAACAAAATAGATTCATTTACATAAAATCTCAATTCGGGTAAGTATCAAATGAACACGAACACACAACATCACATTTGGAGAGAGACCTTGGAGATGGAGGAGAGGGAAATTGGATTGCTGGAGGAACCCTAGCTTTCTCCGGACTGAAAGAGGCGGCCATGGTTACCGAGGCAGTTGTGGAGGTTTTTGTACGGAGGGGATTGTAGACAGGGGCAGATCCATGGCAGAGGTGGGTAGGGCTCAAGCCCACCCCATATTTTTAGATTTTTTTAATTATACCCACACCTACATGCAAACGCAAACCCCTGCAGCTCTGCGCCTCTGCTTCCGGCAATCCCATCATCTGGCAATCCCATCATCTTTAGTCTTCAATCTTCATAATGTTGCCCACACGACAGTCCACTCTAGGCTCTAGCTACTACCTATCACATTCAGTGGCGTATCCAGGATTTCAAGTTAGGGTGTGCAACATTTGATGCAATAAAAAAAATGCAACATAAAATAATATGCATCATATTTATAAATAAAAATAAAGATTACAATGATTTTCGACGCGATGACATTTCCTGAAAGTACTTCATGACATCATCAACATTTACATTTTCGAATATATCTTTTTCAACATAAGACACTAAAGAATTATTTAGCATATCATCTCCCATACGATTACGCAACTCCGACTTCACAAGATTCATTGCAGAAAATATTCTTTCGACTGTTGCAGTTGCAACGGGCAAAATTAAGGACAATTTGATCAACAAATATACCAACGGATAAGTCCTATGATTTTTCTATGCAACCAACTTCTGAGCAAGATCACTTGTTCCAACAACAAATGAGAAGTCATCATCATCTCTAACATCTCTAATGTAAGTCTCAAGTTGACTATCAAGCGCTTCAAGAGCGAAATGATCAAACTCGTGTGGATAAAACATGGCCAACTTAATCAAATCTTTCTTGTCAAATGCGGCAAATGAGTCAATTGGATCAAGACAAGCTATTAGGCCGAGCAACTCCGTATTAGTGTTATCAAAACGGTCATTCAACTCTGAAAGTTGAGAATCTATCACCACATAGAACAATTCAACCTGATAATGAATCAAGTTGCTCACTTGAACACCTCTCCTACAAACTCTTCCATCCCTTGAATAAATTACAATAAATCAAATCTCCCCAAATCATCAATTCAATTTTTAAAAACCTAAAATTGAATTAAAAAAAATTACCTTTTTGAGACATTTGTTAATCGATTGTGACACAGAGAGAAGCACCACCAAGTTCCAACCACCTTGTTAATGAAAGAAATAGCTGACGAAGAAGAAGACTCCCTCCCTGCGTTGAATGAAGACTCCCTGCGTTGTTGAATGAAAGAAATAGCTTAAGAAGGGTTTTTGACTTTCTGCTGTTACACTTTGCATCCCTTACCTTTCAATTAGTACACTTTGCACTCCTATTTTTTTTTAAACTACTCGATAATTTTTTTTTGGAAAAGCGAGGGTGTGCATATGCCCACCCTTGCGCTTATATACATACGCCCCTGATCACATTCACCTATAAGCTATGAAAATCTAATCCAAATCCAATCGTCATCATTATTCATCAATGGGCCAATGGCTTATAAGTGAATCCATTTTATTTTTTACTTCTTACAATTACCTTACCCCCTACCCCCTACGTCTCTCACTCTCTCTATCTCTCACACACATGGAAATCAAAGACAAGTAGACAAAATTCCAAATCGCAAACCCACTTGAAGCTGTCGAGACTCGAGAGCACCGAACTACTGGAGCCTAAGCACAAGCAGTCTTTAGGCAATTCTATATTTCCATTCATCTGAAATCTTCTAATCTTCAAAGGTAATCCACTAATCTTGAAATCTCAATTAGTCAATTTTTTTGATGTTATTGTTATTATTAATAATTCAATACTACCTCCGTCCCGCCCGAAATGTCCCAAACGGTCAATTCAAGTTAAGTTTGACTTAAACATTAATGCAAATCTAATCATCCTATTGAAATTTTAAAAATTCTTATTGATAAATTATTTAATTATTTATCAATAACAATTTTTAAAATTTCAATAGGATGATTAGATTTGCATTAATGTTTAAGTCAAACTTAACTTGGATTGACCATTTGGGACACTTCGGGCGGGACAGAAGGAGTAGTAAGTTTAAGTTATTTGTTATTGTTTTTGTTATTATTTTTTAATTAATATAATTGTTATTTTATCTAAAATATTGAATCATTAAAATCATTGAAATTAATAATAAGTTTCATTTCAAAATTCAAATAAAATCTCATAGTCTCATACTTTAACGATGTTAATAGAAGCGTTAAGTTTTGAACTTTTTGGTATTAAGAGTTTAACTTTGGGAATTGGGACTTGTTAGATTATTAGTGGTAAATAACTTCCTTTTATTACTTAATTTACTTTAGTAATTAGTATAGTTGAATACTTGAATGAATGTATTGAAATTTTGTATACTTAATATTTGCATTTTAAGTTTGTAGTAATTACTTATTTATTATAGATCGTTATATTTTGTTTATTTTCTTATAACATGATTTGAATATTATTGATCTAAATCATTAGGTGTGTTAAGCTAAAATGACAAGTGAGAAGCCGCAATCAAAGCAAACAAAATTTATTGATTCGTGGTTTTCAAAGTCTACTTTTAAAACTACAAGTTCACACGATGTTCCCGAGCCTATGGTAGCCTCCTCCCCAACTACAAATGTCCAACCGGTGTCTTTAGAGCCTCCTTTACAAAAAGAAGATTATGTCAATGCTATGAAAGGGATCCTGGAAAGAGATGTGCTATATGGAAATATCCAGTGAATGAACGTGATTATGTTAGAAGAGTCTATGTTACTATGGGTCCATGTCAACATGAGGGTCCATATCCCTTAACTCAACATGGGAATCAACAACGTAAATTTCAGTTTTCTTGATTTAAAGATAATCCATGGCTTGAGTATTCAATTGAGTCTGACAGTGCATATTGCTTCCCTTGTTTCTTATTTAATACCCAAGATTCTCACCATACACATACACCATTCACTAGAGATGGGTTTAAAGCCTGGAAGAGGAGTGATAACGCATTTGTAAAGCATATTGGAGGTATTCAATCTCCACATAATGAAGCAATGCAAAAATGGGATGGTTTGATGAACCCGAATAAACAAATTGAAGCAGCTTTTCTTTCAAAATCATCTAAAGATGTGGAAGACAATCGGTTGAGGCTCAAGGCATCAATTGAAAGTGTTAGATTGCTGGAAAATCAAGGTGCTCCTTTCAGAGGTCATGATGAATCTGAGAACTCATTAAATGATGGATACTTCAGGGAAGTTATCAATTCTTTTTCAAGAATGAGTGTGGAGGTTGACAGAGTTGTGTTGAATGCTCCTGCAAATGCTAAGTATATAAGTCCGACAATTCAAAAGTAAATATTAAGTATTCTTGGTAACAAAGTCAGGGACAAAATACGTGAAGAAGTTGGAGATTCAAAGTATTGTATTCTTGTTGATGAAGCGATAGACATCTCCGGTAAGGAACAAATGTCCATTATTTTGAGATTTGTTGATTGTCAAGGTATGATCCGAGAAAGGTTTTTTAAGATTGTGAGTGTTCCTAACACTACCTCACAAACTCTTAAAAATGAGATATGTAAAGTGCTTAGTATGTACAATCTTCAAGTGAAAAATATGCGTGGTCAAGGATACGATGGAGCTAGCAATATGAGAGGTATTTACAATGGGTTGCAGGCATTGTTTCTTGAGGATTGTCCTTACGCATATTATGTGCATTGCTTTGCATATCATTTGCAATTGACATTAAATGCTACAGCTAAGGGAGTGCAAAACATTTGGCAATTTTTCTCAACCTTGACTTTAATTGTGAATTTTGTAGATTCTTCTGCTAAGCGACATTCTGCATTAAAAGATGTTAGAAAGGAGGAAATTGCTAATTTGATAGCATGTGGACATCTTGTTTAGTTATGACTATTCCTGTTTCTACCGCAACCACTGAAAGAGCATTTTCAGCTATGAACATTATCAAGAATAAACTTAGAAACAAGATGGATGATGAGTTTATTGGTGATTGTATGGTACTTAATATCGAGAAAGAACATGCTGCAGGTATTAGCAACGATGAGGTGATTAAAGAGTTTGAGGCTTTAGGGACTCATAGAGTTAGATTTAGTTAGCTTATGCTCTTTTATATGCATGTATGTAATGTTTAAAACTCGTTAAGTCATTGACTATATGTAACTTCTTTTTTCGATAAATGAAGTTATTTTTCATGGTTGTTACTGTTTATAATATTTTTGAATACCAAGCCCACCTGGTTTAAATATCCTGGATCCGCCACTGATTGTAGAGGCTGCGATTGTTAGGTATTGGAATGAGTGAAGGTCGATGGTGGAGGAGAAACGGCACAGGGTTTGATATGGCGTGAGAAACAGGGAGGTGGAGGTAGATTGGAGGTCAAGTTTGTAGAGAGAAATTTGGGGGTTGATTGGGCATTACAAGATAACATAAAAGGGGCGAGAGATTTATTGCTAAAATCGATTTTGTTAGTGTAAACTGCAGATGATATCGTAGATGATTTCCTAGATTCCAGATGATATCGCAGATGATTTCCTGTGCTGGAATTTACATAGTTGTATATTTCTCATTGATTAATTATTGGACTAATGTGCTAATATAATCTGTATAGTCTATGGTGTATGTCCATATTTCAGGTTGCAATATGATCAAAGAAAGAGCTAGAAATGTGGGAAATTTGGAAGAAAAAGGTTTATGCATAAATGACGTTTTACGCATAAAATCTTTACACGAATTACTTTGGCAACAACAATGAAAAATGTGTGGAGACTTGGTCAAGGAGTTGTTGCTGATTTAATAAAGAGTACAAGACTGATAAAGCTTGGGAGTACAAGGCGTTGAATCTTGGACTTGATGATCAAACAACACGGTTGCTACAATTGAGGAAGTGGGTGCTAGAAGTGAGGAACAAACTCAACCACTCTCCCTACTCTCCCTCAACGTGCAAGACAGCCCCAAGGCTATTTATTTGAGTAGCCTTCAAGTAAATTGAAGACTATAAATATGCTTGGAAGGTTTCTTTTGAAGACATGCCAATACAAACCAATTTCATACACACCTTCGAAGAATTAGAGATAGAGTTCTTTGTTTAGTTTGTTTCATCCTTCCTCCCTTGTAATTTTGCACTTGATTACATTGGTATCAAGTTGTGTGAAGGCTAGGATAGGATTTCGTTCTTTATCTCTTGTTCCATAGAGCTCATAGTGTTATAGCCATAGGGAACATTTCGGCTTTGTAAATTCATTGTTTATAGTGATTATAAAGTCTTGCCTAAGAGGCACTCTCAAGTTATATTTATATAACTTGAGAAAAACGATTTTGGTATTATTATTCTGCTGCAATCTCTTTTACTAAATTGTTTTATTTTTGAAGTGTGTGTGTGCTATCCCAAGTGCTATCGTTGGTGCTGTTATCACCTTGGATATCACTTGTGATTCTGGCCGTGACAATTTCAATTGGTATCAGAGCAGGTCACTTGACGATACTAAGTGCTTGGTCTAGGTGTCATGGCTTATGATCCTGCAAATCCAAACCAAAAACGTCTTCTTGTTTTAGATGGTTCAAATTATGCATATTGGAAGATCCGTCTTCGCTCGCATATCAAATCAATTGATCTTCGAGCTTGGCGATGTATAGTTAATGGGTACTCTCTTCCACTTTTACCTCCAGATGAGGATGGTGACATCCAGGTTAAACCTGACATCGAGTGGACTGATGAAGAGATCACCCTAGCTAACTATAATGAGAAAGCTCTTAATGCTATTTTTGAGTAGGTTGACATGCACATTTTTAAACTTGTTCAAAATAGTTCCACAGCTAAAGAAGCTTGGGATATTTTACAAAGGATTTGCGAAGGTGATTCTAGTGTGCGTGAAAACAAACTTAGAGGTCTTACTAGCAAATTTGAAAGGTTGAGAATGGGTGAAAATGATACCATTTCCTCTTATTTTGAAAAATTGTTTGACATTGCTAATGAGTGTCAAATTTTAGGCGAACCATTTACAAATAAACAATTGGTTTCAAAGGCTATTAGAACTCTCCCTGAGCGTTTTAATATAAAGGTTTCATCTATAGAAGAGGCACATAACCTTTCTACTATGGACATCAATTCCTTAATGTGCATTTTAAAAAAATTTGAGTCAAACCTTGCTGAGCAAAATGAAGCTTCTAAAGGCAAGAGTGTTGCTTTAAAAGTTCAATCCTCTAGTTTATCAACTGATGAGGATGACGAAATTTTTGAGGAATTAGGTGAAGATGCTAGTGTTGTCTTGCTTAATAGGAAATATAATTCTATGTTACGAAAGTTTAACAAAGAAAATGTGAAGGTTAAGGCGAAAGAGCAACACACCAAGGTGTACAATTCAATGCCGAAGAGGACATTTCCATCTACTCAGAAAGGTGGTCCCATAAGGAGAGCATCATCAAATCAATCTAGATCTGATCTGAAGTACCTTGAATCTATCTAATGTCATGCATGCTCTGGGTGGGGTCATTACTCAAACGAGTGTGCTAACACTCTAAAGAAGATGGGAAAGAACCTATGGGTTTTCCTCAGTGACAATGAAGATGAGGAGACCAATCAATCTGAGGATTCAGATCAAACAACAATGCTGGTCACAAATTGTGACTCGGACTCTGTCAGTGATACCTCATGTGATATCCAAATTGGGATAGCACCTGAGATATCATCCAACAGGTATACATATTTTAATTTGATAAATGTTGTTTGCTTTGTGGGTTCTGTTAACATGGATGCAGGTTGTTCACAAGAGGATGAACAAAGTAAGGAGTTCAGCAAGGATGAATTCATTTGTGGTCTTAAGAACCTTTGCAAAGAATTGGTTGACGAATGGAAGAAAGAGAACAAGAAGGTGGTTTCTCTGTCCAAAGAGGTTCAAGATCTGACTGATGGCTTGACTAGATTGGAAGTCCAATTTACAAAGAAGGACGTGGAGCTGGACAAAGTCCAGGCCTAGCTTACTCTAGCCGATGCTACATTTAAGAAACTCAACACGAGTTCTTCCAAACTGGATAAAATTCTTGGTTTGAGCAAACCACTCAAGGCAGATATGGGTTTTCAAGAGTCTCTAAATGCTATTACATCTACTTTGGCTAATAAGGAAGACAAAATAGTGTTTGTCAAAGAAAAAGATAATGTTGAATTATTGTCTTCTGATAAGTCTTCTGACAAAGTGAAAGTTTGTAACTATTGTTACTCTACTGGACATTTGAAAAATGATTGTAAAACTCTTTTAAAGAAATAGTCCAGTTTGACAGTGCTACCTGAAGTGTTGCCTAGCACGTCAGATATCACTGGTAGTCAGAAGAGAAATTATCAAAGTAGGAAAGTGTGGAAACCTAAGTCTAATCTGAGATGTGATGTTGTGTACACTGCCTTAAAAAATAATGTTGAAGGTTCATGGTATTTTGATAGTGGTTGTTCACGTCACATGACACGAACAAAAATATTTTTAAAAGAATATGAACCTATTCAAGGTGGTAGTGTAACATATGGTGGTGGTGGCAAGAGTAATATAGTAGGAAAAGGCATTTTAAATATACCTGGATTTCCTGCTTTGAAAAATGTTTTGCACGTTGATGGACTTGTAACTAATTTAATTAGCATTAGCCAACTTTGTGATGACAATCTTGAAGTGAAATTCAATAAAAACACTTGTGAAGTTTTTGATTGTACCAATAACTGTGTTATGACTGGTACTAGGTCATGTAATAACTGTTATCTTGTTGAGGATAAACAAGTTTGTCATTCTGTGAGAATTGATGATGCTACATTGTGGCATCAAAAGTTGGGTCATGTCCATTTTCGAAACATTGTGAAACTTATTAAGGCTGAAGCTATAAGTGGTATACCTAGTCTGGACATAAGTAAGAAAATCATATGTGAAGATTGTCTCAAAGGTAAACAGACACGTGCTGCCCATAGTGCTACCCAACACAATGAGGAGTATTCTGGGACAACTCACTGTTTCCAACTTATGCATATGTATTTAATGGGTCCAGTTGAGGTAGATAGTTTAGGAGGTAAGAGATATACTTTTGTCATAGTTGATGATTTTTCTAGATTTACTTGGGTATATTTTTTGAAATAAAAATCAGAAACTTTTGAAAAATTTAAGATCTTACGTGCTAAAATCAAAATTATGTTTTGTGCTCTTATCACACGAATAAGGTCTGATCATGGAACGGAGTTTGATAACTCATTGTGTTTTACTTTTTGTGAATTAAAAGGAATTAAACACGAGTTTTCTGCTCCTAAAACACCTCAACAAAATGGGGTGACTGAAAGGAAAAATAGGACCTTACTTGAAATGGCACGTGTGATGTTGTTTTCAAAAAGAATTTCAAAAAGATTTTTGGCTGAGGCCTTAAACACGGCTTGTCACATGGCCAAAAGAGTTTTTCTAAGACCCGGTACTATAATGACACCTTATGAAATTTTGAATGGTAGGATACCAAAAGTTCATTATTTTCATACATTTGGGTGTGTGTGTTTTGTTCTAAATGATCGGGATTACTTAGCTAAATTTGACTCTAAAAGTGATAAGGCTATATTTCTTGGGTATAATCAGGATAGTCGAGCATATAGGGTTTATAACCTTAGGTTAAAAACCATTCAAGAATCAGTTAACGTTGTTTTTGATGACTTAGCAAGTGTTACAGGTGATGGAGTGCAGGAATCTCCATTGATATTGCTGGAAGAACTGGAGGATCAAAATCAAGCAAGTGATACCACGGGTGCTGGCCAGAGTGTTGCCACTGATGGGATAGCATCTCCAGTATCACCTAAGACCAGTCCAGCGACTGAAAAGGATGAATAATTTGATGATGATGCTCATGTGCATGAAGATTTGAGAAGGGATCCACCAGCTAGGATCAGAAGAGTTCATCCTTCTTCTCAGATTATTGGAGAAGCAAGTGTAAGGGTACGAACAAGGAACAATGAGCCCTTTAGTAACCGTGAAATGGTGAGGTATATGTGCATGTGCATGTCCACCACATACCAAAGGTAAAATATTCCTGTTTTGTTTCCTCTTTAGAACCTAAAAATGTTTTAGAAGCTTTAAAAGATAATTTTTGGATACATGCCATGCAAGAGGAACTTGAACAATTTGCTCGTAATGAAGTTTGATGTTTAGTACCACGTCCCATTAACACTAATGTAATTGGTACAAAATGGATTTTCAAAAATAAATCTAACGAGCAAGGAAAAATTGTAAGGAACAAAGCTCGTCTCGTAGCTCAAGGTTACACCCAAATTGAAGTTGTTGACTTTGATGAGACCTTTGCTCCCGTTGCTAGAATAGAATCCATAAGACTCCTCTTTGCAATAGCTTGTTATCTAAAAATTACCTTGTTTCAAATGGACGTTAAAGCTGCCTTTTTAAATGGTTATTTAAAAGAAGAAATTTATGTTGAACAACCAAAAGGATTTGATGATCCTCATCTACCAAACCACGTATATAGACTTGATAAAGCCTTATATGGCTTGAAACAAGCTCCACGTGCATGGTATGGTCGCTTAACCTCTTTCTTACTTGAATATGGTTTTACAAGAGGTGAAGCAGATAGGACTTTATTTATCCTAAGGCATGGCAAAGAAACAATCATTGTTCAAATCTATGTTGATGACATAGTCTATGGCTCTACTTCTCAAACTTGTTTAAAAGATTTTGTCGAGGCTATGACATCAACAATTGAAATGAGCAAGATTGGTGAGTTAACATTCTTTCTAGGCTTGCAGGTGAAACAATAAAGTGAAGGAATATTTATTTCACAAAGCAAGTATGCAAAAAGCCTAGTGAAACGATTTGGGTTGGAGGGTGCAAAAAGTTCAAAAATCCCTATGTGCTCTTCTCTTAAACTTGGTAGAGACCAAGTAGGTGAGGATGTTGATCCTACTTTATATCGTTCTATGATAGGTAGCCTTCTCTATCTCACTTCTAGTCGTCCTGATATCATGTTTAACATGTGCGTATGTGCACGTTATCAAGCCAATCCTAAAGTCTCCCACCTTAATTATGTCAAAAAAATTATTAAATATATTTCGGGAACAAGTGAATTAGGGATTTGGTTTAGTAAGGATACTAATACCAATTTGGTAGGCTTTAGCGACTCGGATTGGGCGGGAGATATGGATGATAGGAAGAGTACTAGTGGGGGTGTTTTTACTTGGGTAACAATTTAGTTTCATGGTATAGTCGTAAACAAAATTGTGTCTCTCTTTCCACGGCAGAATCTGAGTATGTTGCAGCTGGTAGTTGTTGTTCACAACTTATTTGGCTAAAACATATGCTAGATGACTATGGCCTAGAGAGTAATTCTTTAACTATGTACTGTGATAACCTAAGTGCTATCAACATTTCAAAAAACCCTGTTCAGCATTTCCGTACTAAGCAAATAGATATACGTCATCATTTTCTTAGAGATATGGTAGATAAATGCCTAATTAACATTGATCATATTGATACTAAGTATCAACTAGCTGATATCTTTACCAAGGCCTTAGACCACAAGAGATTTTCTAGTTTGAAAAGATCTTTTGGTCTTTATAATCTCTGAATTTGTTTGTCTGTGCTACCCCAGGTGATGCTATCACTCAGGGTAACACTTGTATATTAGTGTATTTTTTTCTCTTTATTTAAAAAAAAATGCTTTCATATCCTTTTAATCTGGTTAGCTTAGTTCTAACCGTGGCACATGCTGACCTTTTTTTATGGTAGGTTATTACTTAGGTTAACATGTTTGATATCATTCCCTCTCGTTTGCCAAAAGTGACAAAGTCACTAATCTTTTTTTATGATAAAAGACAAAGGCAATTTTTTCATACTATTCGCTCGAGCTCGGGGTACGGTGTTCGCTGCAACGATGTACTCTTGCCAATGATAATGTATGAGGTGATTTATGCTTAGTATTAGGGACATGGAGTTCGCTACTACAGTGTACCCTACTTGAAAGGAATAAATCACTTTATCATTACACTTGAAATATAACTCGAGGCACGGAGCTCGTTACTACGATGCTTTCTTGTTTAAAGAAGTGTATTGATCCTTTATAACAAGCAATGTACTTAAAAATATATAGGCTTATAATGCCTAAAGTGTATGAAAAATGCTCAGCTTGTTATGCCTTAAGTGTCTGAAAATGGATACGCTTGTTATGCCTTAAGTGTCTGAAAATGGCTAATCTTGTTATGCCTGAAATGTTTGAAAATGAAAATATTTATCAAGGGGATTTATATCACATGTGTTATCCTAGGTGTTACCCTCATTGCCTTAACACATTAATGAGTGCTATATTAGTTTTTTATTTCTCATTTTCGAAATGTTGTTGATTAAAGTTTTCAAAATCTGAAAGTCGTTTTAATTAAAGAGTTTGAGATTTTGAAAACGTCTTCAACAAGTTTCCTTTATCTTAGGTAAACATTGTTGAGTAACTAACCCATATTCATTTTGATTTTGTTCTCATAAATTTCGGATATAGTTACAAAATATTTTGTTTACTCAATTTTTATTTTTCGTTTTACTTAATTTATATATATATATATATATATATATATATATATATATATATATATATATATATATATATATATATATGTAGTTTTTAAAATTTTATTTTTTTTAACAGCCGTGTAGTTTTTTTGGTTGTTGGGGTTTTATTAAAATGAGTGGTTAGGGTTTATTTTTAATAAGTGGATAGGGTTTATTAAGAAGTTGTTTAATATTGAGAGGGTTTATAGGGTTTAGATAGGTCTTAATCATATCAAATCAATTTAATTTTGTGTTCCCTATCTTAAACCAAACTCCTATTTTCACTCCACCTCTCCACTTATCTCTCTAACCGTTACTCTCTCTCCCCATTTAACCCCTCTTTCAATGTCGTCTTCTTCCTCTCCCAACCTAGGTCAAATTCCGTTCCAAAAAATTCCCAAATTACGTCAATAGCTTCTCCATCCAAATCCAACGTCGAACCCTCACACACTGACCAAATGGACATCTCTCCAAGCATTGCTCCCTCGGTTGCTTCTCGTGTAGCCATGGAAACTTCTCCCATGATTACACCAAGCTCTTCTCCTCCTATAATGGCTGTAGTTCCAGCTGCTGCCCCTTTATCCTCATTCGAACATGGCATTCCCAAGGTCACCCTCATCCCAGCTGATCCGGAAAGAAAGAGGAAAGCTCCCTCAGCCAAATTATCTCCTCAAGTTGCAAAGAGGAGGTCCTCCAACCGAATTAGGTCAATCAGGTCTAAAGCTACATCAAATACTATCTCTGATCCGGTTGAAGTCTCAGAAAGCTCCTTAGATGTGTCCTCACCCCATGTGAGTGACGCGAATTTTGATGCAACAAAGGAGAAGGAACCTTTTGTGGACTGGTTTGAAGACTGGGTGGATGCAGAAGATGAGGAAAAAAGGAAAGACCAAAGTTTCTGTGAGTGCTACCAAAGGTGCTACCAGGAAAAGGATATCATCTGAGGTAATACCCGCCCCCTCCTCTGTTCCTACTCGTTCTTCTCCTAGTGATAACGAATTATCTGGTGATGAGCTTAGTCGAAATGAAGAGGATAAAGCTTTTCCAAAACCATTTCTTACTTTGGAATTTTATAAGAAAGAAAATATGGAGTTGATGGATGTGTATTTACCCATCCAAATAATGCACTTTTAGGCTTTCTTTGAGTTTGATTACCGAGTTTTATGTATATTTGATATGGTTTGTGAGTATTTAGTGAGTACAGGGTATAAAGAGAAAAGGTGTATTTTATGGCTAAAAAGTGCAAGGAGTAAAGTTGGAGTGGAGCGGAGCAAAGAAAGAATGAAACAGACTTGAGCTCCAGAATCTGCAGGCCAGCGCGGTCGCGCTCAACATCTGAGCGGCCGTGCTCAAAAGACGAAACTCAAGCCAAACTCTCTGCCACTCAGAGCGGCCGCGCTGAACCCGTCATCAACAATAGTTTTTACGATTTAATAAAGGGTGTTCTTGACTTTTCCTAGCTTTTGTCTACAGATTTTGCCCTATTCTCTATATATTCACAGCCCACTTTTAGTTTTAGGCATAGGATGTTTATGCTTTTCTTTAACAACTCTTTGAGAGAGACGAAGAATTCATCATATTCCAGGTTTTTATTATTGTAAATTATGAGTAGCTAATTTCTTAGATTTGTAGATTGGTTTGATCTTCACCGGATTTCTATGTAATGAAGTTTTAACTCTTTGTAAAAAATTTTCCTACTAAATAACATCTCAAATAGTTTTATTTATTCAAAAAAAAAAAGTAATTGCTATTGTCCGTCCCTTTTTTTTCTATTATATACTTTCATTTCTTTTAAAATTATTAAATTTTTTTATATAACTTTTTGTAAAAAATTTCCCTACTAACTAACATCTCAAATAGTTTATTTATTCAAAAAAAATTTTAAAAAATTAAAAAAGTAAATACTATTGTCCATCCCTCTTTTTTTCTATTATATACTTTCATTTCTTTAAAAATTATTAATTTTTTAATATAACTTTTTGTATAAAATTTCCCTACGAAATAACATCTCAGATAGTTTTAATTATTCAAAAAAAAATTAAAAATAAAATAAAAAAGTAAATGCTATTGTCCGTCCCTCTTTTTTTCTATTATATACTTTCTTTTCTTTAAAAATTATTAACTTTTTTATATAACTTTTTGCTAAAAAATTCCTACTAAATAACATCTCAAATAGTTTTTTATTCAAACAAAATTAAAAAAAATAAAAAGTAAATAATATTGTCCGTCCCTCTTTTTTTTATTATATACTTTCATTTCTTTAAAAAATATTATTTTTTTTATTTAACTTTTTGTAAAAAAATTTCCTACTAAATAACATCTCAAATAGTTTTATTTATTCAAAAAAAATATTAAAAAAGTAAATGCTATTGTCCGTCCCTCTTTTTTTCTATTATATACTTTCATTTCTTTAAAATTATTAACTTTCTTATATAACTTTTTGTAAAAAAATTCCCTACAAAATAACATTTCAAATAGTTTTATTTATTCAAAAAAAAAAAATTAAATGCTATTGTTCGTCCCTCTTTATTTCTATTATATACTTTTATTTCTTTAAAAATTATTAACTTTTTTATATAACTTTTTGTAAAAAATTTCCCTACTAGATAACATCTCAAATAGTTTTATTTATTAAAAAAAAAATTAAAAAAAAATAAAAAAATTAAATGCTATTGTGCATCCCTCTTTTTTTCTTGATATACTTTCATTTCTTTAAAAATTATTAACATTTTTTATATAAATTTTTGTAAAAAATTTTCCTACTAACTAACATCTCAAATAGTTTTATTTATTCAAAACAAAATTCAAAAAAATTAAAAAAGTAAGGAAGTACTATTTTTTTTTTATTATCACACACTCAATCTTATCATTTATTATTTATTATGAGATGGAGGAAATAGAGTCCAGATTGACATAATAAACTAAACGACATGGGTAACTTTTCCTTTTAGAAATAAGTTTTCTTTTAATTTTGTTTTCCTTTTTAAAAAACAATTTTCCTTTTTCTTTTAGAAATAAGTTTTCTTTTAATTTTTTTTTATAAATTTCACCCAATTTGTTTTTAACTTTTCCCAATTCCCTCCACATATTTCCCCCAAAAATTACTTCCCTCCCGGTTAACTTCCCAAAACCCTGGCGCAATAACATTCCAATTTTGAATCTTCTCTGCGTAATCTTCTCTCTGCAATCTTCTCTCTGCGTCTTCTCTACGTATTCTTCTCTGCGTATTCTCTGCGTATAGGTTTCCTTGGCGATTTTCATTCATCAATCGCTGAAACAGCTAGCACAATCACAAAATCAGGTATATTAATCCCCCTATCATCTCAAATCACATACTTGTAAATGGTATTAACTATTTAATGGGGCTTGTCTCCATAATTCTCCACAGCTTCGAAAAATTCCCGGAATTTGCAGCTGTTTGTATTCGAAACTTGATTATATCGTAAAAAATATTCGTAATGATCCTCTCATTGAGATAAATCTTGAATACTTGAAATCTTCCTTTATAACCTTGACGGACTTTAAACTTTATAGTCTTCATAGCAACCTCCATCCAATCACTCCATTAAGCTAATACAAAATAATTTAAAATAACTTTTGAATGAGCAACAAAGCGATAGCAGAAGAATGAACGATTTTGACCAATTAACAACAAGATCTGAACTTGAAAATTTGAAGAAAGGCCATGCGAGATCAAACTTTTTTTTTAATAAATAAATATATATATATATAAGGATAGAAAGAAAAATGAAAAATAAATACCTCAACCAAACAAGTCAAGGTTCAGGCTTTGATTATCAACCAGCGAAAGCAAGGGATAAACACAATAATACGTTGATTGTCGCAACAATACAGGAAGAACAGTCTTCAATAACCTATAACCTATTGATCCAACGAATACTAAAAAATTGACATTCAAATGGAACTTAATCACTTTTAGAAAATAAAGAGACACACTCAATATCAAAATTCTATTAATCAAACAGTGAAATTCAGAATTACACATCACCCTAGTTTAACAGGACTAGTAAGACAAATAAAACAAGTTAAACACGTATGAAATTAACCCTAACATGTATGGTAACATAATAGAAGTTTAAAATATGAAAATAAAGCCTAAATCTACTTCTAAACATATAATTATTGTTTGTCTAATTATAAATCCGAAAATAATAATGCAACAACAACAACAACAACAACAACAAAGCCTTAGTCCCCAAATTAATTTGGGGTCGGCTAACATGAATCCTCATATGTCATTGTGAAAAAAATAAAATAAAATTAAAAAAATAAAAAATAAAAATAAAAAAAATATAAATAAAAATAAATAAATAAACAAATAAATAAATAAACATACAAATCAAGATCAAAAAATCAAAAAATCAAAAAAAAAAAATAAAAATAAAAAAAAAAAAAAAAAAATCAACCCCCACATGAATTTTGGCCCTCCACTCCGACCTCTTCAACACCATACTTTCATCCACTCCAAGTAAACTCATATAATTTTCAATTACTCTAATCCAAGTTTGTTTGGGTCTTCCCCTACCCCTCGCCATTTTATCATTTCTCCACTGTTCCGGCCTCCTAACCGGTGCATCACTCGGTCTCCTTCTCACATGTCCAAACCACCTTAGACTATTTTCCCTCATTTTATCCTCAATGGGCGCAACTCCTACTTTACCTCTGTTCACCTCATTCCCCAATCGATCATTTCTTGTATGAACGCACATCCATCGAAGCATACGCATCTCCGCCACATTCATCTTATGCACGTGACACTGTTTCACGGCCCAACATTCGGTGCCGTAAAGCAATGCCGGCCTAATTGCCGTGCGGTAGAATTTTCCCTTTAATCTATTGGGCATGCCGCGATCACATAGAAACCCTGTGGCACTCTTCCACTTCAACCAACCTGCTTTAATCCTATGAGCCACATCTCCATCTAATTCTCCATCCTTTTGGATAATGGATCCAAGATAGCGAAAAAACTTAGAAGCTTGGATAATATTTCCATCAAATGTGACCGCCCATGCCTCCCTACTTCCAACTCTGCTAAACTTACACTCCAAATATTCAGTCTTGCTTCTGCTTAATCGAAAACCTCGAGATTCCAAAGTGTGTCTCCACAACTCCAATTTACTTTCAACACTCTCTCTTGTCTCATCAATCAGCACAATATCATCTGCGAACAACATACACTTTGGTATATCATCTTGGACTGACCTCGTCAATTCGTCCATTATCAAAGCAAAAAGAAAGGGGCTGAGTGCGGAACCTTGATGCACTCCAATCTTTATAGGGAACTCTTCAATCTTCCCAACACTAGTCTGTACACAAGTACTAACTCCATTATACATGCCCTTGATAATATCAATATATTTCTTTGAAACACCCTTCTTTGCTAATGCCCACCAATGTACCAAAGAAGGGTGTTTCAAAGAAATATATTGATATTATCAAGGAAATGTATAATGGAGTTAGTACTTGTGTACAGACTAGTGTTGGGAAGACTGAAGAGTTCCCTATAAAGATTGAAGTGCATCAAGGTTCCGCACTTAGCCCCTTTCTTTTTGCTTTGATAATGGACGAATTGACAAGGTCAGTCCAAGATGATATACCAAAGTGTATGTTGTTCGCAGATGATATTGTGCTGCGAACAACATTATCGTATATTATTATAATTATTTGAACATCTGTACCAACACCAATGTTAAACTTATTTGAACATCTGTACCAACACCAATGTTAAACTTCTTGATTCTTACAACATAATGATGAAGCTCCCTTCCATAATCCTATCTCCTTAAATTCTTCCAAACCAGAGGATGATTACTAGAAATCGTAAACTTGTAAGGATCAATCCTTCTTCTTGTACATGATCAAGAAACTAAAAAAACCATTGTCTGAAACAAACTCAACTTTTATATGCTTAGCATGAAGTGATTTCCAGGCAAGCAGGTCAAGGGAGTTACAATAAATTATTTTTTCACAACAATTTAACTTGACGTTCTTTTTATAGTTTTTGTTCATATCTTCCATTATTCCAAGGATATGTCTTTGTTGTTTTTGTTTGAGAAGAAAAAGATTCAGCGATATTTGACAAACATTGTTTATTGCTTAACGAACCATGTTCCGTTGAGAAGAAATTTTTTTTTTTTTTTTTGTGTGTGGGGGGGGGTGGGGGGGGGGCTGGATAGGGGGTGGGGTGGGGGGCTGGATTGGGGGGGGGTAGGCAGGGGGTGGGGGGTAGGTAGGGGTATTTTGGTCATAATTTTTTTTTCATTCCATTGCCAAGGGAATTGACCATTCCTTCCATATATGGAAGGAATGGCAAATTCCATCAAGCCAAGGAATTGAGCATTTCGGGGGAATGGAAATTTTGAACCAAACGCGACGAAGGAATGAAGTCAACGGAATTGACCATTCCATTCCGACATGGAATGGCCAATTACCGCGAACCAAACGGCCCCTTAAAGCTTTATCAAACTGAACAGATTGACCTAAGAGATAAGAGCATGGGATTGTTGGGTTAGTTTGAGAGAGCAATGAGCGATAGAGAATTGAAAATGTTGATGAATGACAGGGAAAAATGATAAGCTGATGGGATTACATGTTGAGAAGATGATCATCAACATACATGAGATAATCTGATGCCGAATAGGCTAGAGAATAGAATGACCGAACGAATAATGACAAGAATCATTTTCGAAAGCTAAAGCTTTTCTTTTTCTTTTTCTATTTCATATAATCAAAAGTCTGCCACAAAACATAACCCTAACATTGTTTAAATACAAATCTAAGAATATTCTAGAATCCTATCAAACCCTAAAACACATTAGAATGACAAAAGACTAAAAGGCCCTAAATTAATAATTCAAATAAAATAAATATTTAAAGCAAATACTCAGAAACCCTAAGCCCAAACCGCAGGCCTATTTTCTGAATTGCTGGAGCTCTTTCGGTCTGCCGCCGGGGCGCCCGCCTGGGCTTGCTTGAGGCGCCTGCCTCAAGATCAGAATACTCGCCTCTGTTTTCTGTTGCTGCCATGATACTGTATCATTCTCTCCTCCTTAGAAATGACTTGTCCTCGAGTCAATACCCTCGATAGGAACACTACGATAATCGGGGAGATTCGAACTCTATTTGCAATAGGAATTTGTACCCTTGACGAACTCTAAACTTCAATGTCTTCGTTACAACATCTATCCAATCGCTCCATTGTGTTGAGACGAAATGTTCAATGACCAATCTCTTGACGAACCAAGGAGCCGAACGATTTGCATAATCAACATCAAAGGGGTCTTT
The DNA here is from genome assembly GCA_022495995.1 of Adenophora triphylla var. japonica. Taxonomy (NCBI): domain Eukaryota; kingdom Viridiplantae; phylum Streptophyta; class Magnoliopsida; order Asterales; family Campanulaceae; genus Adenophora; species Adenophora triphylla. Next base: position 625,295 of record JAFEMH010000304.1, on the reverse strand, counting down.
ATAAGGAGGACTAATTTCAAAGTCCCACCTCAATTGGTTCTCAACTGAAAGAACACCGCTTGGGACAGGTGGTTGATATTCAGAGTTCACAGAGACAGTAACAATAGGTTAAGAATGTTCAATCTCCGTACTAATAGGATCATCTGTCTTCGAAATACCACAATTATAATCATCATAAATAGGTGGTTGTGACCAATCAACAAGTTTCTCATGACTTGAAGATTCGATAACAAACCCCTCTTTAAACTCAACGGTATCAATCCCCAAATAAATCAAATCTCCAGGATTTGACTCAAACAGAGGAGGTTTTGACCAATCAACAAGATTTTCCTCACTTGAAGATTCGACAAAAATAACCTCTTGACACCCAACAGTATCTACCCAAGAATCAAAGGAATCATTAGGAACGTCCTTACCTTCGATTTTCGGAACTTCGATCTACATATTGTCATTCCTCGAATGGTTAGCTTCATACCTATCATGAAATCCATGATTTTGGCCGAGGGAATCCATCCCCTCTTGATAGTACTCCTTTTCCTCGGCTGGAACAGCTGGATCTGAACCCCTCATCGCTAGAAGTTTTTCTCTGCGATCCAAGCGGGTCTGGAGTATTTGAATCCGTCTTCGTATCTCATCCATCTCGATATTGCGACGACGTCGTCTGTACTGATGGTCATCTTCTAGGGGCTCCGCTGCACGGCTGCTCCATCGACCACCACGTTCACCACGAACAACGCTTCCTCGTTCAGCCATTGATATACGAACCAGAGCTCTGATACCAAATGATGCCGAATAGGCTAGAGAATAGAATGACCGAACGAATAATGACAAGAATCAATTTCGAAAGCTAAAGCTTTTCTTTTTCTATTTCATATAATCAAAAGTCTGCCACAAAACATAACCCTAACATTGTTTAAATACTAATCTAAGAATATTCTAGAATCCTATCAAACCCTAAAACACATTAGAATGACAAATGACTAAAAGGCCCTAAATTAATAATTCAAATAAAACAAATATTTAAAGCAAATACTCGGCAACCCTAAGCCCTAACCGCAGGTCTATTTTCTGAATTGCTGGAGCTCTTTCCGTCTGATGCCGGGGCGCCCGCCTGGGGGCGCCTCAAGCTCAGAATACTCGCCTATGTTTTCTGTTGCTGCCATTGCTGCCATGATACTGTATCATAATCATTTGTCATTACTATATTGTTTTAAATTTATGCAAAACGTTATAGAAAATCACAACATTGAGAAACAATTCCTTCTGTGTTTATATGAAAGAAATGCTAATGACATGATAGCCAAGCTCTCCACTAGTCCATATAGAGACAGAATCACACGTATACCAAATATTTATCACCAGTCATGCCTCTTCTCCCATATATTTCCAGTATTTGTATACTTAAAAAAATAAAAGCCACTCGCATGGATTTGCCACACGCAATTATTGTAAAGTGTTTTCATACCTTTAGCTACACAATAATCTGCCCAATCTTCATTAAAAACATCAAAAACTTTATCTTTTGAACCCCAATAGAAATGACACCAAAATAAACGTTTCTGGAAAGGAAAATGGGCGTAATGCCAATTATAATATTTTCCGGCAGTGATGTTGATATATCGTGAATCAGCACTTTTATCTTGACATCGCATATATTGTGGGAGTGTGTTGTCAGGAAGGTTATCCCAGATTTGAACAAGCCAACTGTCCCCCGCGTGTATTGTGGTAATAAAAAGACATATCTCAAATATAATTAGGAATAGAAAGAAATTTCTCATGGCGTAAGTAACTGTTACTTGGATGGAAGTAGTTGTTCTACTCTAATTTATACATGCTATTAACCCGTGAGTCTGAATGATGTACTAACAAATGCATAGATCATTTGAACCATATCTAATCTCAGATAGTAACTTAACTAGTATGTTACCAAATATTATCAAGTAGATTACAAGAATCATGAATATAAATCTAGACTTTAACAAAGTACCAAATAAACAATTCTAGGGAATTTATTTTACTATAAAAGCTAGAATTTAATAAAAGCTTCTCTAGTTAGATTATTATAATCTTGAAATAAAGAGAATCGGTTGTAATGGGGTCATTATGCCCATCCTTTCTAGATGGAAAATCCACTAGGCAGAGATTTGGGTTAACCCAACCATTACTTGGGTTAACCCAAAACAGCCCATTCCCGACGACCAAATGAGCTCAAAGTCTCCTATTCTAATACAAATTCGTGACCATCTAGAATCCTAATCAGTTGAGTATTCACATTTATCCTTGAGATCCTACTCTCCAAAGATTTCACTTTCTAGCTTCAATGTTCGGTGTCATATGATTCATGAACGACTCAATGTGAAATCTTTACCTGATTGAATATATACTAATTTTGTTATCTTTTGTAATACCAGTGTGCTGCATGTCATACCCTTGCTTTTAAATTAGTTTATCCCCCATTCTTAGTAATTACAATCGGAACGAAAATATAACCATGTCACCTGCAAAACCTCAAAACCTTCAGAAAGAACTTTCTTAGTATCATTGGGCCACTGTGAAGCCAGAATCTCACTTAGCACTACAAATGCACAAGGATGTGAAAATACTTTATCATCTCTCCCGCACACAGCGGAATGATGAACATACTGACATGTTAGCATTATGATCGTGCCATAAGATCTCAACAGCCTCGCACACTCAACTTGGTTTGAAACCATGAGCTGTAGACACTCCACCTTGTATCTCTCACAAACGATTTCATACGGGGTTTTTATCATTTATCTTTTCTATTGATTTTTGTTAATTTATATCTAATTCTGTCAAGTTTCTGACTGATTATTTTAGTTTTGGGACTAAACTGAATAATAGAGTTAATTTTTGGGTCATTTCTGCCATTCTATTATCATCCAAACTCGGGTAAGTAATGCCATGAGTCTGGAATTTGCACAGGCCCTTAGGGGACTCGCGCGAGTTTCATCCGGCTGATTTCCCTTCAAATATCTCTCACTTTTTTTATTTTGTAACCTCTCCCCATCAACTCCCAGCAATGGCTAGTGACTTGATTTGGTTTTCCCTCTCTTCCCCCCCCTAAGCCTATAAAATGAGGTCTTCTCCTCCTTTAAATGGGTAACAAACATTCTTCTAAAATTCTATCTCTCAAACACTAAAACAGACACACTCAAACACAATCCTTCTCTTTTGCAACAAGCTTTGGAGGAAACAAACCTTAAAATTGTAAGACATTCCCGGAAAGCTAATTAATAAGGTATTTTCTTGTATTTTCTATTTAATTTTCTTGTGTTTTCTACTCCTTACCTATGCAATCCTTGAAATGGGTGGTTTTATGAGTTGGGTATCAATTTCAACATGAAATGTAGATTTTTTTAATTTTTAATTTTTAATTTTTTTGAACCAAAATGTAGGATAGTGATGTAGGCAGCGGAAGCAAATAAAAAGATAATACTATTAATACGTTGATTGTCGCAACAATACCGGAATAACAATCATCAATAACCTATTGATTCAACGATTACTAAGAAATTGTCATCCAAAAACGCTCAATATCGATATCCTATTAAGCAGACACTAAAATTTGGAATTAGACATTACCATATTTTTATTAGACTTGTAAGACTTGTAAAACAAGTCAAACACGTCTATAATTAGCTTTAAACGATATGGTAACATAGTAGAAGTCTAAACCATCAAAATAAAGCCTAAATCTACTTCTAAACCTATAGTTATTGCTTATCTAAATATAAATCTGAAAATAATAATAAAACAAACAAATAATAATTATAATTAGACTTAAACATATCCCTATACTTGTCTCCATAATACTCCCCAGCTTCGAAAAATTCCTCGAATTTGCAGCTGTTTGTATTCAAAACTTGATTATCGCGTAAAAAATATTTGTAATGATCCTCTCATTGAGATAAATCTTGAATACTTGAAATCTTCCTTTATAACCTTGACGGACTTTAAACTTTATAGTCTTCGTAGCAATCTCCATCCAATCACTCCATTAAGCTAATACAAAATAATTTAAAATAACTTTTGAATGAGAAACGAAGCAGAAGCAGAAGAATGAACGATTTTGACCAATTAACAACAAGATCTGAACTTGAAAATTTGAAGAAAGGCCATGCGAGATCAAACTTTTTTTAAAAATAAATAAATATATAAGGATAGAAAGAAAAATGAAAAATAAATACCTCAACCAAACAAGTCAAGGTTCAGGCTTTGATTACTAACCAGTGAAAGCAAGGGATAAACACAATAATACGTTGATTGTCGCAACAATACAGGAAGAACAGTCTTAAATAACTTATAACCTATTGATCCAACGATTACTAGAAAATTGACATTCAAATGGAACTTTATCACTTTTAGGAAATAAAGAGACACACTCAATATCAAAATTCTATTAATCAAACAGTGAAATTCGGAATTACACGTCACCCTAGTTTAACAGGACTTGTAAGACATATAAAACATGTTAAACACGTATGAAATTAACCCTAACATGTATGGTAACATAATAGAAGTCTAAAATATGAAAATAACGCCTAAATCTACTTCTAAACATATAATTATTGTTTGTCTAATTATAAATCCGAAAATATTAATAAAACTAACAAATAAAATTATAATTAAACTTAAACTAATCCCTATACTCATCTCCATCGGATGGCCTTTATAACTATTGTATATTATTATAATTATTTGAACATCTGTGAAAGGTCCTGTTTGCTTAATCAACAAATAGATGATCAGACAGTTAAGCTTTGTCAGCTAAGATGAATTCTTAGCTGTCAGTTATTAATTGATTAAATAACAAGAATGTAATGTGCAGCGGAATATAAATAGTGTGAAATAATGTAAAGACAAAGTGATTAGTGAGTGTGTGAGGGTGTGTGTGTGTTTGTGTGTGATAATACCAAATGACACAAGGGTTTAAAGTGGTTCAGAGTTTACTCCTCCTACATCCACTCTCACTATCAATCTTGACAAGTGAGCTCAATCCACTATACTCTAGTTTCCTTTAAGATTTACAAGATTGATTAGGCAAGTTCCTTGAACTTCATCTTCCTAATTAGTACAGTCAATTAGGGATTTGCTTGTTACTAAGCAAATACAAAATACACACTTAAATTACAGTCTTAAGTGGTTTACAAGATTTGTTTATACATTTGAAGTGCAGTATCAAGTGTCTGAAGTTGTTTGATGTTTGTTTGCAGGTTTACAGGTTTGTAAGGGTGTGAGAAAGGTTGCAAAAGTTGTGGGATAAAGGGCAGTGGTTTTAATCAAGGAGGCTTCCTTTTATAAGCTGGAATATAGCCGTTGGAGGGGACAAGACAGTAAATGAATGTGGGTGAAATAGTGTTTGCATTTAGGGCCTTGTTGACTGGATGAGAAAAGGCTGAAATTTGCAACCTTTGCAGAGGATCTTCATGGAAATGACTTGGCAATGTTTTTTGAGAGTTGATTGAGTGAAGCACATCTGAGTCATCACAGAGATAAAACATTTCTGTTGGTTTTGAAGATCATAGCTGTCAGAGGGATGAGACCTCTGCTGTTGAAATTCTTAGTTGTCAAGTTTAGCTAGTTGATCTAGATGAGTAGGAGTCAAGGATTGAGGAAGATGACATGTAATGATCTCTTTTGTAATGAAACACAATTGATTTATTGATTGGTCTTTATTGATCATTGCTGTCAGTTTGGTTTATCAAAGCAGGTTAAGTCTTCGCTGTCCAATGTCCATTGAGTGTATCTTGGCTGTCAGATAACATTGAATATGTTTCTTTGTCAAAAACATATATAACTATGTATCTACATAGTTAGGTCCTAACAATCTGTACCAACACCGATGTTAAACTTCTTGATTCTTACAACATAATGACGAAGCTCCCTTCCATAATCCTATCTCCATAAATTCTTCCAAACCAGTGGATGTCTACTAGAAATCATAAACTTGTAAGGATCAATCCTTCTTCTTGTACATGATCAAGAAACTAACAAATTATTGTCCGAAACAAACTCAACTTTTATATGCTTAGCATGAAGTGATTTCCAGGCAAGCAGGTCAAGGGAGTTACAATAAATTATTTTTTCGCAACAATTTAACTTGACGTTCTTTTTATAGTTTTTGTTCATATCTTCCATTATTCCAAGGATATGTCTTTGTTGTTTATGTTTGAGAAGAAAAAGATTCAGCGATATTTGACAAACATTGTTTATTGCTTAACGAACCATGTTCCTATCCTTGTTCAAATATGTATCTCAAAATACAGCTTCATGAGAATATTCTTCTTCATTCATTGCCTAGATGAGCTCATTGAGAAACTTGTAGCTCTGCCCTAACAAGGAAGTTATAAGCAAAATCGAGCATCTCAGCTTAGAAGCATTGACAAGAGCCCCCAAACACTAGAGCCAGGTACTATAGAAATGGTCTTGATGAAACTTAAAGCTTTATCAAAATGAACGGATTGACCTAAGAGATAAGAGCATGGGATTGTTGGGTTAGTTTGAGAAAGCAATGATCGATAGAGAGTTGAAAAAGTTGATGAATGACAGGGAAAAATGATAAGCTGATGGGATTGCATGTTGAGAAGATGATCATCAACATACATAGATAATCATTTGTCATTACTATATTGTTTTAAATTTATGCAAAACATTATAGAAAATCACATCATTGAGAAACAATTCCTTCTGTGTTTATATGAAAGAAATGCTAATGACATGATAGCCAAGCTCTCCACTAGTCCATATAGAGACAGAATCACACGTATACCAAATATTTATCACCAGTCATGCCTCTTCTCCCATATATTTCTAGTATTTGTATACTTTAAAAAATAAAAGCCACTTGCAAGGATTTGCCACACGCAATTATTGTATAGTGTTTTCATACCTTTAGCTACACAATAATCTGCCCAATCTTCATTAAAAACATCAAAAACTTTATCTTTTGAACCCCAATAGAAATGACACCAAAATAAACGTTTCTGGAAAGGAAAATGGGCGAAATGCCAATTATAATATTTTCCGGCAGTGATGTTGATATATCCTGAATCAGCACTTTTATCTTGACATCGCATATATTGTGGGAGTGTGTTGTCAGGAAGGTTATCCCAGATTTGAACAAGCCAACTGTCCCCCGCGTGTATTGTGGTAATAAAAAGACATATCTCAAATATAATTAGGAATAGAAAGAAATTTCTCATGGCGTAAGTAAGCTCAAGCTTTCTTGGATGGAAGTAGTTGTTCTACTCTAATTTATACATGCTATTAACCCGTGAGTCTGAATGATGTACTAACAAATACATAGATCATTTGAACCATATCTCATCTCAGATAGTAACTTAACTAGTATGTTACCAAATATTATCAAGTAGATTACAAGAATCATGAATATAAATCTAGACTTTAACAAAGTACCAAATAAACAATTCTAGGGAAATTATTTTACTATAAAAGCTAGAATTTAATAAAAGCTTCTCTATTTAGATTATTATAATCTTGAAATAAAGAGAAAATCGGTTGTAATGGGGTCATTATGCCCATCCTTTCTAGATCGAAAATCCACTAGGCAGAGATTTGGGAATAAAATCAAGCAAGATGAAAGAGATGGAGGTTTTCACGTTAAAGTAGTAAATGTTGTCAACTTTGGATTTTATTATAAGCTAGTTATACTTGAACGAAATAACCCAACCATTACTTGGGTTAACCCAAAACAGCCCATTCCCGACGACGAGCTCGGGGGCTCAGGGACTTGGTGATATCGTTAATCGTCCCCGGCGACCAAATGAGCTCAAAGTCTCCTATTCTAATACAAGTTCGTGACCATCTAGAATCCTAATCAATTGAGTATTCACAATTATCCTTGAGATCCTACTCTCCAAAGATTTCACTTTCCAACTTCAATGTTCGGTGTCATATGATTCATGAACGACTCAATGTGAAATCTTTACTTGATTGAATATATACTAATTTTGTTATCTTTTGTAATACTAGTGTGCTGCATGTCATACCCTTGCTTTTAAATTAGTTTATCCCCCATTCTTAGTAATTACAATCGGAACGAAAATATAAACATGTCACCTGCAAAACCTCAAAACCTTCAGAAAGAACTTTCTTAGTATCATTGGGGCACTGTGAAGCCAGAATCTCACTTAGCACTACAAATGCACAAGGATGTGAAAATACTTTATCATCTCTCCCGCACACAGCGGAATGATGAACATACTGACATGTTAGCATTATGCTCGTGCCATAAGATCTCAACAGCCTCGCACACTCAACTTGGTTTCAAACCATGAGCTATAGACACTCCACCTTGTATCTCTCACAAACGATTTCATACGGGGTTTTTATCATTTATCTTTTCTATTGATTTTCGTTAATTTATATCTAATTCTGTCAAGTTTCTTACTGATTATTTTAGTTTTGGGACTAAACTGAATAATAGAGTTAATTTTTGGGTCATTTCTGCCATTCTATTATCATTCTAACTCGGGTAAGTAATGCCATGAGTCTGGAATTTGCACAGGCCCTGAGGGGACTCGCGCGAGTTTCATCCGGCTGATTTCCCTTCAAATATCTCTCACTTTTTTTATTTTGTAACCTCTCCCCATTAACTCCCAGCAATGGCTAGTGACTTGATTTGATTTTCCCTCTCTTCCCCCCCCCCCCTAAGCCTATAAAATGAGGTCTTCTCCTCCTTTAAATGGGTAACAAACATTCTTCTAAAATTCTATCTCTCAAACACTAAAACAAACACACTCAAACACAATCCTTCTCTTTTGCAACAAGCTTTGGAGGAAACAAACCTTAAAATTGTAAGACATTCCCGGAAAGCTAATTAATAAGGTATATTCTTGTATTTTCTATTCAATTTTCTTGTGTTTTCTACTCCTTACCTATGCAATCCTTGAAATGGGTGGTTTTAGGAGTTGGGTATCAATTTCAACATGAAATGTAGATTTTTTTTTTTTTTAATTTTTTTGAACCAAAATGTAGGATAGTGATGTAGGCAGCGGAAGCAAATAAAAAGATAATACTATTAATAAGTTGATTGTCGCAACAATACCGGAATAACAATCTTCAATAACCTATTGATTCAACGATTACTAGGAAATTGCCATCCAAAAGGCGCTCAATATCAAAATCCTATTAATCAGACACTAAAATTTGGAATTAGACATTACCATATTTTTATTAGACTTGTAAGACTTGTAAAACAAGTCAAACACGTCTATAATTAACTTTAAACGATATGGTAACATAGTAGAAGTCTAAACCATCAAAATAAAGCCTAAATCTACTTCTAAACCTATAGTTATTGCTTATCTAAATATAAACCTGAAAATAATAATAAAACTAACAAATAATAATTATAATTAGACTTAAACTTATCCCTATACTTGTCTCCATAATTCTCCCCAGCTTAGAAAAATTCCTCGAATTTGCAGCTGTTTGTATTCGAAACTTGATTATCGCGTAAAAAATATTCGTAATGATCCTCTCATTGAGATAAATCTTGAATACTTGAAATCTTCCTTTATAACCTTGACGGACTTTAAACTTTATAGTCTTCGTAGCAACCTCCATCCAATCACTCCATTAAGCTAATACAAAATAATTTAAAATAACTTTTGAATGAGCAACGAAGCAGAAGCAGAAGAATGAACGATTTTGACCAATTAACAACAAGATCTGAACTTGAAAATTTGAAGAAAGGCCATGCGAGATCAAACTTTTTTTTTTAAAAAATAAATATATAAGGATAGAAAGAAAAATGAAAAATAAATACCTCAACCAAACAAGTCAAGGTTTAGACTTTGATTACCAACCAGCAAAAGCAAGGGATAAACACAATAATACGTTGATTGTCGCAACAATACAGGAAGAACAATCTTCAATAACTTATAACCTATTGATCCAACGATTTGACATTCAAATGGAACTTAATCACTTTTAGGAAATAAAGAGACACACTCAATATCAAAATTCTATTAATCAAACAGTGAAATTCGGAATTACACATCACCCTAGTTTAACAGGACTTGTAAGACCTATAAAACAAGTTAAACACGTATGAAATTAACCCTAACATGTATGGTAACATAATAGAAGTCTAAAATATTAAAATAACGCCTAAATATACTTATAAAGATATAATTATTGTTTGTCTAATTATAAATCCGAAAATAATAATAAACCTAACAAATAAAATTATAATTAAACTTAAACTAATCCCTATACTCATCTCCATCGGATGGCCTTTGTAACTATCGTATATTATTATAATTAATTGAACATCTATGAAAGGTTCTGTTTGCTTTATCAACAAATAGATGATCAGACAGTTAAGCTTTGTCAGCTAAGGTGAATTCTTAGCTGTCAGTTATTAACTGATTAAATAACAAGAATGTAATATGCAGCGGAATATAAATAGTGTGAAATAATGTAAAGACAAAGTGATTAGTGAGTGTGTGAGGGTGTGCGTGTGTTTGTGTGTGATAATACCAAATGACACAAGGGTTTAAAGTGGTTCAGAGTTTACTCCTCCTACGTCCACTCTCACTATCAATCTTGACAAGTGAGCTCAATTCACTATACTCTAGTTTCCTTTAAGAGTTACAAGATTGATAAGGCAAGTTCCTTGAACTTCCTCTTCCTAATTAGTACAATCAATTAAGGATTTGCTTGTTACTAAGAAAATGCAAAATACACACTTAAAGTACAGTCTTAAGTGGTTTACTAGATTTGTTTATACACTTGAAGTGCAGTCTCAAGTGTCTGAAGTTGTTTGATGTTTGTTTGCAGGTTTACAGGTTTGTAAGGGTGTGAGAAAGGTTGCAAAAGTTGTGGGATAAAGGGCAGTGGTTTCAGTCAAGGAGGCTTCCTTTTATAAGCTGGAATATAGCCGTTGGAGGGGACAAGACAGTAAATGAATGTGGGTGAAATAGAGTTTGCATTTAGGGCCTTGTTGACTGGATGAGAAAAGGCTGAAATTTGCAACCTTTGCAGAGGATCTTCATGGAAATGACTTGGCAATGTTTGTTGAGAGTTGTTTGAGTGAAGCACATCTGAGTCATCACAGAGATAAAACATTTCTGTTGGTTTTGAAGATCATAGCTGTCAGAGGGATGAGACCTCTGCTGTTGAAATTCTAAGTTGTCAAGTTTAGCTAGTTGATCTAGATGAGTAGGAGTCAAGGATTGAGGAAGATGACACGTAATGATCTCTTTTGTAATGAAATAAAATTGATTTATTGATTGGTCTTTATTGATCATTCTTGTCAGTTTGGTTTATCAAAGCAGGTTAAGTCTTGGCTATCTAATGTCCATTGAGTGTATCTTGGCTGTCAGATAACATTGAATATGTTTCTTTGTCAAAACCATATATAACTATGTATCTACATAGTTAGGTCCTAACAATCTGTACCAACACCGATGTTAAACTTCTTGATTCTTACAACATAATGATGAAACTCCCTTCCATAATCATATCTCCATAAATTCTTCCAAACCAGAGGATGACTACTAGAAATCGTAAACTTGTAAGGATCAATCCTTCTTCTTGTACATGATCAAGAAACTAACAAAACCATTGTCTGAAACAAACTCAACTTTTATATGCTTAGCATGAAGTGATTTCCAGGCAAGCAGGTCAAGGGAGTTACAATAAAATTATTTTTTCGCAACAATTTAACTTGACGTTCTTTTTATAGTTTTTGTTCATATCTTCCATTATTCCAAGGATATGTCTTTGTTGTTTATGTTTGAGAAGAAAAAGATTCAGCGATATTTGACAAACATTGTTTATTGCTTAACAAACCATGTTCCTTTCCTTGTTCGAATATGTATCTCAAAATACAGCTTCGTGAGAATATTCTTCTTCATTCATTGCCTAGATGAGCTCATTGAGCAACTTGTAGCTCTGCCCTAACAAGAAAGTTATAAGCAAAATCGAGCATCTCAGCTTAGAAGCATTGACAAGAGCCCCCAAACACTAGGGCAAGGTACTATAGAAATGGTCTTTATGAAACTTAAAGCTTTATCAAACTTGTTAGGACCTAACTTTGATCAATGTTTCAGTTAGATGGTTTTGATAAAGGAATATATATATAGAACAGGGTTTATATCAAAAGAGGAAATCTGTTATATTCATCTTTCAGTTTATCTGACAGCTATGAGTATGACAGTTATGATTCTATCTTATACATTGGTTACATTCAATCAATAAACATGAATCATATTCCCTATCTTAACTATCAAGATCATCAAGTGCATTTCAGTCCTTTTTAGAGAACATCTCTGATAGCTAAGCCTTGTATGATCTGACAGCTATGACTTCATTCCTCTGATAGCCATCACTTTGTCTCAATCTCTGCTACCACAATCTCAACCAAAGTGGAACCTGGATCTTCACAGCTGTCAAGTTCACCATTGAAGACCAATGAAGACCACTGAAGACCTTCTGGAAGCTCTCAGTTCAAGCCACAGCTCAAGCCAGCTCATGAAGACCTGCAAGTGGACAAGTGGGGCAAAGACCAGTCAAGGCTCATTAATGTAGCTGCAACAGTCATATTCCAACGGCTACATTGAAGGGTATAAATAGAGGAGTTCATCCTCTACACAAACCACTCTTGAAAAACACTCTTTTTCACAGTCCAAAACCTTTCCCTTACACCCACACACACCTCCTGTAATCCACACACACACTCACCAATCCCTACACTTTAAACCCTGTTCCAAACCAAAACCCTCACCCCAAAAACCTCTGCTTCAACAATAAACACCCCTCAGTGTGTTAATTCACAAATTCCAAAATCCTAAAACTGTACTTTAGGTGTAGAATTAGTTTGTAAACACTCAAGACTGCACTTTGAGTGTATTAATTGTTCTGTAAAATCTTGAGACTGTACTTCAAGTTATAAAAACACTTAAGACTGTACTTTAAGTGTATCCCTAGTTGACTGTACTAATTAGGAAGAGGAAGTTCAAGGAACTTGCCTAAATCAATCTTTTGTATTTTTTGTTGATTAAAGATTATAATAAAATTGATCTCACTTGTCAAGATTGACAGTGGGGGTGGATGTAGGAGGAGTGAACTCTGAACCACTTTAAATTCTCTGTGTTATTACATTTTTTCAATCACATTCACACACTTGCATTATTTCTTTGTGTTCTTTGTCCTATCATTATTTCAATCCTCTCTTATTCCGCTGCACAATTCATCTATCATCTGACAGCTAAGCCAAACCATAGCTGTCTGATCATCTGCATATCAACAAAGGGCCTTTCAATTGGTATCAGAGCTTGTCTTCACATTCAAAAGTCTAACAACTTGTGAAGGATCCTATTCAAACCCACCATGCCTCAACCAAGGAGAAATAATGAGAAAGACATTCCACACATTGATGACTGTGGATCTTTTGAGATCTATGCATCAAAAATAAAAACATATCTTGATGCAAACAGTATATGGAACTGGTATGTTCTAGAGAATGAAGTGTCCTACCCAACTCAAGTAGATACTGATGGAGGACCTAGTAAGATCAAATCCCTTAAACATGGTTCAGAAGCTGAAAAGCAATTGATAAGTGCAAACTTGAAAGTCAAGAACATTCTTCAAAAGAGTCTAAATGACTCATTAGCACAAGAAATTGCTAAGGAACCAAATGCCAGATCAGCATGGGCTCTCATTCAAACTATGTTCACTAAACACTCCAGTGTAAGGACACAAAACTTGTATAACTTGCTTAGGCAATTAGACAACTTCAAGTTCTACCCTGGAGAAAAAGTGAGTGCTGCTCAACCAAGGTTTGAGAACCTTGTTAGATCTATTGCTGACCATGGAAAAACCTTTGAACAACAAGATCTCGCCTCAAGATATATTCAAATCATCCTCAAGAATATGAAAAGGTAGCATTACCTATTAGAGAAGGATCTCGAGTGGAGCACAATGACAGGTTGAACAAAGATTTTGGAAAGATTAAAGCTTATGAATTGGAAGGTATGATAAAGATTCAACTTCCCCTACCATTTCACAAACTTTAGCTTTAAGCGCTCAAGAAACCGTACACAAACCAATCACTCACCAAGACATTGAGACCATTGTCAACAATGCCCTTCAAAAGATAAACATCAGCTCCAAACCCGTCGCAAATGCATCTCCCAAGAAGACATTCCAAGTCTCATTTCCATGGCTGTCAGAAATGCCATGAAATTTCAAAAGAAATCTTTTGACAAAAAATACAATCCCTCCACAACTAATGCTCAACAAGACAGCTACAAGAAAACAATTGATTGTTTCAACTGTGGAAAGCAAGGACATTACTCATCTGATTGTCCTGAACCAAGGAAACCTAGGGACAATCAGACAGCTAAGAAGATGACCTACTCAAAAGAGATCATTCACAGTTCCAAGTGCAACTGCTTCAATTGCTCCAAAAATAAACATGACAAAAACAAAGAGCAAGTTATGATAGCTGACTCATCAAAATTCAGTGATGAAGAGTATGTGTCAAGTGATGATTCTGACAATGAAGGAGAAGAAGCCATGATATGCCTTATAGCTGAAGATGAGGAAGAATCAGACAATGAGGAAGAAATGGAAGCACTTACTGCTGCTGATGAACTAAAAGAGGTACATGATTTTAACTCTTTAAATATTGATGGTTTTAAACAACTAGTTTGCACTCTTTTAATTCAAACCAAAAAACAAAAAACTAGCTTTGCTTCACTGGTCAATGAGAACCTTTCCCAATCCTCAACCATAGACACCCTCACAAAAACCATTTCTGAGCTTGAGAAAGCATGTCAAGGGCTAAGAGATCAAGCCTTCATGCTTGAAAAACAAAACATGGATCTCGATACCGAGGCTTCAAGGAATCTTGAAAACTGTCAAAAAATCATAAATCTTGAAAAAGAAAATGATGCTCTTAAAAAGAGAATAGATTCATGGAACATGTCAAGCAAAGCATTATCTCTATTCACCTACACTCAAAGGCGTCCTAGTGACAAAACAGGGATTGGTGCTGATAATCTAACAGCAAAAGTAGACACTCCTCCCACTGGTGAAAGGGCCATTGAAAAAATGGTGCTAAAAAATCTAAGCTCTGGCAGCTATCAAGCTCAAACCTATCCTGTTCAAACCAAAGGAAAATCAAAGGTAATCTTGGGTGGTCCTAGTCAGTCAAAGGAAGGACCAAGTAAAAGTCAAGGAAGCAAGTATATTTGGGTTCAAAAAGGAACCAATACACAGGAAGAAGTCAAGCTGCAAGAATGTGCTAGTCAGTCAAGTCCTGTCAGACAGCCAAGGGTTGACAGACAAACTAAGGCATGACAGACACCAAGGCCCGATGACAACCAAAATCTTCCAAACAACAAAGAACCCCAAGGCAACAAAGATTCTATAACAAACATAGATACACCAAACAACAAAAACCTCAATGGCAATACTCAAATTGTAGAAGCCATGCTAGTCAAAATGACTCTCCCAGATCATCCTCTTCAAATAGCTTTCAGTTTCAACCCCAATACAACAATCCAAACCACTTCTTCAATCCATCCCAATCCACTGTCCTTACACCTTACATGATGCAAATCATGTCATATTATCATACCCTAAACCAATTCTTCAACAAGGGACCAATGAACAAAGCTAGGGTTCCAAAGAAAAACTAATCCTTTGGACCCAAAAGAATAAAAAGGGGTACCATAAAATTTACTTTCTGCTTTGCAGTACCTATGAAAGGACTTTGGTATTTAGATAGTGGTTGTAGTAGACATATGACCTTCAATAAAGACTGGTTGCAACAATATTCCCCTAAAAATGGTCCAAATGTAACCTTTGGTGACAATTCCCAAGCTAAGGTCAAAGGATCAGGAAATCTTATTACAAAAGATATTATTTTTACAAATGTGTCTTATGTAGAGGGTCTCAAACACAATTTGATCAAAGATTAGTCAAATCCGTGATAAGGGATATCATGTTGTGTGCACTAAGGATAAATGCACCGTTAAAGATAAAAGCAATAAAGTCATTCGACCGGTTCAAGAAAAGGAAATCTCTATTGCTTAAACTTAGAGATTGTGGAGTCCTCAAATGCTCACCGCCTTTCCGTCTTTTAGTCAATACGATATGTCATTGCTTTGGCCCAAAAGATTGGCTCACCTTAACCATAAAACCATCTCTAAGCTTGCCAGTTCAAATCTAGTCAGAGGTCTTCCAAGGATCCCATTTAAGAAGGACAAACTTTGCAAAGCATGCCAATGTGGGAAGCAAAAGAGATCTTCATTCAAGCCCAAGACCAGATTGGACACCTCAAGACCTATTGAACTACTCCATATGGATCTCTTTGGACCCATAAGGACTAGATCTTTAGGAGGAAAGAGATACTCTCTTGTTGTGGTTGATGACTACACCAGATTCACTTGGATCATTCTTCTTGAATCCAAAAGTGACACCCTTAGCTGTCTGACAAAGCTGTTCAATAAAATTCAAAATCAAAAAGGAACATCCATTATCAAGATCAGATCTGATCATGGTAAAGAATTTGAGAACACAGGAGTAGAAGAGTATTGTGATTCAAAAGGTATTGATCACAATTTTTCAGCCCCAAGAACACCCCAACAAAATGGTGTTGCTGAAAGGAAGAACAGAACAATCTGCGGAGGCAAAGAAGAACAATGCTTTGTCGAACACAATCTCCCAAAATATTTTTGGGGTGAAGTCACTACCGCCGTGTATGTTCAAAATAAAACACTGATCAACAAATTCCATAAGAAGACTCCATATGAACTATGGAATGACAAAGTTCCTACCATTTCCTACTTTCACAGTTTTGGAAGTAGATGCTTCATTCACAACAATGTCAAAAACAATTTGGACAAATTTGACTCCAAATGTGATGAAGGAATCTTTCTTGGATACTCTAACACAAGCAAAGCTTATAGAGTTTACAACAAAAGAAGACTTGTTGTGGAAGAATCAATTCATGTTGACTTTGATGAAAACAATGATCAAAGTGTAACTGAATTGTGTGATTTTGATGAAGGTTTGGGAAACCTTGATAATCTCCCTGAAGCATCTCCCATTCTAGATTCAACTGTTCTCCATCATGAACAAGATTCATCAAATCTTCCATACATGGTTCCAAGAAATTCATCTGACAGCTATCCCAGCGCTGCATGTACCATGACCAATCCCACTCCCATCATCAACCAATCCAGCCAACCAAGTCAACAGCAATCACTCCCACTACCAATCCAAATGATGAGGAAGATACTCAAAAGAATAGTCATCCCTTGACTAACATCTCCCAAATTTCTTCCTTAGCTAACAGCCAATCCTTAGCTGACAGCCATCCAAATTCATCATGTAATCCATCCACTAGCCATCTTCCATCTACATCCAATAATCCTCTTTCTTATCCCAAAACCAATGATGAATCCACCATTACTCACATCATTCCACCCAATAAAGACCTTTACATCAGTCTTCAAATTGATAAAACCCCAGTTCCAGACAACATCCCTTTTCTCATGAGTGCATTCATATCCCAAGTGGAACCAAAGAAAATAAATGAATCACTCCAAGATGCTGACTGGATAGAAGCCATGGAAGAAGAACTAGAGCAGTTTGAAAGGAACAAAGTTTGGCAACTTGTCCCTAAACCAAGAAACCAAACTGTCATTGGAACAAGATGGGTTTTCAGAAATAAGATGAATGAAGAAGGTGTTGTGATAAGAAACAAAGCTAGATTGGTTGCTCAAGGATACAGACAAGAAGAAGGCATTGACTATGATGAGACTTTTGTACCTGTTGCAAGACTTGAAGCTATTAGGCTATTCCTTGCCTATGCTTCATTCAAAAAGATGAAAGTATTCCAAATGGATGTCAAGAGTGCCTTTCTAAATGGTATCTTAAATGAAAAGGTGTTTGTATCTCAACCCCCTGGTTTTGAGCACCCAAAATTTCCTGATCATGTGTAAAAATTGGACAAAGCATTGTATGGGCTTAAACAAGCACCAAGAGCTTGGTATGATACTCTATCTAGATATCTCCTTGGCAAAGGATTTACCAAGGGCCATATTGATAACACTTTGTTTATCAAGAAATATGGAGATGATCAGTTGCTAATCCAAGTCTATGTTGATGACATCATTTTTGGTTCATCAAATGAGGACTTGTGCACTGAATTTGGAGATATTATGAAAGACCAGTTTGAAATGAGTATGATTGGTGAGCTTACTTTCTTCTTCGGTCTTCAAGTCAAGCAAATGAAGGAAGGAATCTTCATTAACCAAGCTAAATACACAAGGGATATGATCAAGAAGTTTGACATGCAAACTGCTTCCCCTGCCAAAACCCCCTTGTCAACCACAACCAAACTCCATGCTGATCTAGATGGTCAAAGTGTAAATCCAACACTTTACAGAAGCTACATTGGATCTCTTCTTTATGTAACAGCTTCAAGACCTGACATTATGTTTAGTGTCTGTCTTTGTGCTAGATTTCAAGCTAATCCCAAGGAATCTCATCTCTCTGCTGTCAAGAGAATTCTAAGATATCTCAAAGGAACCCCTGATTTTGGCTTGTGGTATCCCTCTGAATCCCCATTCTCTCTAATTGGATTCACTGACTCTGACTATGCTGGATGTAATCTAGATAGAAAATACATAAGTGGTGGATGCCAGTTTATTGGCTCAAGAATCATTTCATGGTCAAGCAAAAAGCAAACCTCAGTAGCCACTTCAACAGCTGAGGCTGAGTATATTGCTGCAGGCTTGTGTTGCTCTCAAATTCTCTATCTTAAAAGTCAACTTCAAGACTTTGGAATTGAATTATCCAACATTCTGATGAGTGAGTTTTACACTCATCCATTGACTACTCTATGAACTTATACTTTGCTTAATCCTTGAGTTTTGTGTGTTTTAATGGTTGTTTTTAGTGTTTATTTAGTTTTCAGGGTCCAAGTGGAGATTGAGCAAATTTAGAAGTATTTTGTGCCACTTTGGAAGTTCAGGGACCTTATTGTAATTTTGGAAAATTGCGAGGAAAAAAATTGGTCAAATAAAGTCTGGGACAAAGTGAAAATATTGGAAATTCAAGGACAAGGTGCACAGAAATTTTTATAAATTGTTGATAATGTCCAAAATGCGATAAAAGGCGACGGTGTAATTATGGGACGGAACGAATCAAAAGTGGGACAAAACAAGGCTTTGCTGGCCAAATGGTGTGGAGTGACTGGCCAAGAGAAAAAAATGTGGCCAAGGCAGCACATTGGGCCAAGAAGCTTCAGTGGCCGGCCAAATGAGGAAGGTTAGGCCGAAGGAATGCCAAAGGTTTTGGGCTTGGTAAATTGGGTTGAAAATCACGGACTGTTCATGTGATTCATTTGATGACTGTTCACATTTTCTTGCCTAGGAATATTTAAAAGGCTTCACTTGGTTTTCTTGGCTGTGTGGGTATTTAAGGAGGCATTAATATTAATTTACACACTACTTTTTTTCAGTTTTTTTTATCACTTGTCATCTTTTCCATAGCTTTTTTCTTCAATATTGTTCTTGATGTTCTTGCTTGTAATGGATAGCTAAATCTAAATTCTTGGGATTGGAGGTAACAATTTTATGTTTTAAGTTTTTAATTTTCATCTTTTTCATTGTAAGACTTGGGATTATTAAGTAGTTTTTAATGGAATTTTAGAATATGTATGTTGCATGCCATATGTGTTCTTGAATGATCTTGAATTATAATTGTGAACCGCCAAATTCGCAATTGTAATTAGCCTTTGCTTGATAATTACAATTTGTTGAATCCCCGCCAAAAGATTCATAAGAATTGTAGTTCTTATTGTTCTTCTATTCTAAATGGGTTTTCAATTAATCTATGAACGGGCCAAGGGATTAGATTAATTGGAAATATTTGATTGCAAATCACCCGCCTAAGTGTCCCAATCATAATTTTGTAAGAACGAACCCCAAGTGTACTTTGATTGATGATTATTGAAATTTGAGCATAATTGTGAACCCAATCCCGGGAATTCCATTTTATTTTATTATTAAACTTTCTTCTATAAAAAAAGAATTTAGTCGTTTCTTCAAAAGTATTAGTTTTTAAAAACAACAAAACCCTCGTGTTATTAAATCTTTGTCATAGCAATAATTTTTTTCTACTTTGAAATACGTGTCTCGGTGGTTCGACCCTACTTACCCTATCTACAAATCAATTGTAGGTAGTTTGAGTTGGAATTTATTTTTGACGTTTCGACGCTCGTCAAAATTTGGCGCCGTTGCCGGGGACGCGTTTATTTTAAAGTGGATTTAATTATTTGCTATTGTAAATATTATTTTGTATATATTTTTGTTTTAACTTGGTGACCGACGACTAATCATTCAAATGGACTCAAGGATGTATAACTATGACATCTATGAGTTGTGTGGAAATTGTGGATTATACTCTCATCGTTCTTATGAGTGCCCTTCGGGGACATATTCTTTTGAGTATTATCCACAAGAGGGGATGATGACGGGTCAAGGTCAAGTACAAGGTCGAAGTCAAGGAGAGGGTAGTTCGGTCAAAAGTTGCTTAATTTGTAATTTAAATACCCATGATATTATGGGGTGTCCATTGCGAGGTCAATTTCCAGAATTTCTTAAGAAAGCCAATGCAATGAATTCTTTCCAACCAAGAGTGCGAAATGATCCATTTTCCAACTCTTACAATCCGAGTTGGAGGAATCATCCCAATTTTTCATGGGGAGGAAATCAAGGGCAAAGTCATTTTCAGCAACAATACCAATCACCGATGCCACAACCGCAGCAACAAGGGCCTGTGAGGCCAAGTGTGGAGGAAACTTTGCAAAATTTTATTGTGGCCTCGCAACAAAATCAGGTGGCCATGGACCAAAGAATGGGGAACCAAGAAGCTTGAATGAAAAATCTTGAGAAAGAATTGGACAAATTGATAGAGGCAGTGATGAATCAAAATTCGACCATAATCCATGCGCAACCCAAAGAACAACTATTGGGGGACTCATTGGGGAACATTGTCTATGAAGACTCCGATGAAGAACTTGAGAACGAACTACAACAAGTGCCACTTTTGGAAAATGAATTGGAGGATTTTGTCTATGAAACCTCCTATGAAAATTCTAGTGAAGTGCAATTGTATGATAGTTCGGGTTGTATGGAGACGGAAGAAATTGTAGAAAAATCATGGCATGAGCAAGTTGATGAAATTGAGCTTGCTCTTTATGGTGAGATGCGGGGTGATGAATTTCAAGAAGAAATAGTCATTCTCGCCAAGATCGACAAGCCATGTTTGAGTGATCACCAACCTCTACTCATGGAAAATGTCGATGACGAATTCTCAATCATTTTGGTGATCCCTCCCATCTTTGAAGGCGGGACCAGTGGCAAGGACTCCCGAGAGAAGAAGCCCAAGAAACATAAAAGTCAAAAATTCCCTTGGACTCTAAATGGTCATATGTCAAAGGAAATATTTATGGGGCTAAAAATGAAAGTGAAGACCCGCGAGACGGTGAAGTGGGCAAAAGGAAGGAAGGTGAAGGTTAAGATAACCTTGACATCGGTCTAGCTATACGACCTTAAACAAAAGCGCTACTTGGGAGGCAACCCAAGGTGAGTAGGTTAATTTGTAGTTCCTTTAAATGTTTTCATTTAAATGTTTTTATTAAAAAAAAAAAAAAGTTGAGTCAATTTATTTTTTTTAATTAATTTAATTCAATTTTATGATTTTGGTGGATATTACGCTTTGGTTTTATTTTTGTGATGGTGTGCAGATTTTAGTAAAACAAGTCATGCTAAGGGAGTTTTGCGTGATCACACGAAATTTTTGTGTGACCACGCCAATATCTCAGCTCAAGAAAGGAAGGTTGCAGGAGGTTTTGCGTGATCACACAAAAATTTCGTGTGATCACGCCAATTTCTCAGCAATGTTTCAGCTTTGTGGCTGTGTGACCACGCCAAATTGTGTGTGAGCACACCAAAGTTCCTGATCAAAATGGCTATATGAAGCAGGGGCACAAAGGTCTTTTCCAATTTAAAAAAAAAAAAAAAAAAAAGAAACGTCTTTCCCAATTCCCAGTTCCTCCTTCCTCATCCCAAAACCCTTCTTCTCTCCTCACTCAAAATCCGGTCAAACCCTCCTTCCCGTCGACGGCCCAACCCTTTCCTTTACTTCTTCTTCCCCAAAACCTTTCCCTCTCAGTCATCCCTTCCACCATTACCAGCCACAACCTCCTCCACCAATCCATCTCAGTCGCCTAACCTTCTACAACGCAGCGGCGCCCCTCTTCCCCTTTCCTAAACCAAACCGAATTCCGGCGGTAACCCTCCTCAAATCCAGCCGTAAATCCATTAATTCCGGCCAAAATCCTCCCTACCCTTCCCGTTTCCACAACCCAAAACCCTCTGTAATCCAGTGCTTCCAATCCGTAATCAGCCCCCTCTATCCGAAATCTTCCCCACAAAAGCCGTTACCCTCTTCGTCCGGGTGCCAATAGCCAAGCCGTGAAACTGTGGGTGTGGACTTTCCGGCCGAGTTACAAAGCTTCAGAAATTCCGGAAAACTTCCATTAATTCCGGCATAAAGTGCAGAAAATTCGGCAGCTTGCTCGTTATTTCCGGTTGTTCTCCTCAAACTTCTTCCAGTCGGTTCATGCTTCTTCCTTCCGCGAATTTTCCGGCGGGCTGCGGATAATAATTCTGGTTATTTTTCTTGGTGGAAGTAAGTTTTCTAATTCTTTTTCTGGGTGTAAGTTTGTGATAGTTGAGAAATAAATCATGCCTAAGAGAAATAGAGAGGATAAAGGAAAAGAGGGTGAAATTGTGCCTAAGGAAATGTCTTCAAGCAAAAATAAATTTGTGGGGTGATAAGGCCCGTGCATATTTTAAAGCATGGGAACATAAGAAGTGCAATGTGGAGGTGGAGTTCGATTTTGAGTGGTTAAAAATGGGTGAGTTTGTGGATGCTTTTGAGTGGACTCTTCTTGCGGCGGCCGAAGAATGACGGTAGTTCTCTTCTTGTTAAGGAATTCTATGCCAATATGCATGAATTGGGGCATGTAGGAAAATCATTTGTGAGAGGTAAAGCGGTGGATTGTTCGGAGGAAGTAATAAATAACTTTTATAAGATGCCTAGTCTTCCATCGGATGGGTGTGATTATGCGAAAGCCATTGCGTACATGGGGAAG
This sequence comes from Adenophora triphylla var. japonica, assembly GCA_022495995.1. NCBI lineage: Eukaryota > Viridiplantae > Streptophyta > Magnoliopsida > Asterales > Campanulaceae > Adenophora > Adenophora triphylla. The sequence goes on along the minus strand of JAFEMH010000304.1, from coordinate 602,062 downwards.
AATTGGAGAGAGAAGCTTGATGAGCTAGCTCCCACTGTTGGATATATTGATCCGAATAAGGTGAAGGGGGGTATGATATGTAGCACTCAGTCGTTGGAACCCGAGATGAGATATCTTCACCGGTTTATTTGTGAAAGGATAATGCCTTCAGGTCATAATAATGAGGTGTTTTGGAAGAAGGCAGTTCTTATGCACATTATAGCTCAAAAGAAGGACATTGATTTCGGTAGGATTATGGCAGAGGAGATGTTTCGTACAATGAAGAAGATATCCCACTTGAATTATAATTTTCCTTTGTTGATTACGGCTGTGGTTCAGAGATCTCGGGTTAGCATGAGTGGCATCATTAAAGACTTGAGCACGGGCCCTAAAATTGACTACAAAACTCTCAAGGACAAGAGCCATGCTAAGAAGAAGGCGGGGCCTTCAAGCGTGATCATAGTGGAGGGTAGAGATGTTGATGGATATGAGGAAAATGAGGAAGAAGGAGAAGGGAATGCAAGTGGTGAAGAACTCGGGGATCATGAGGAGGAAATTTTAGAGTTATACAGAAGAGATCCGGCTAGTGGGATGCGTGCTTTGTCTTTGGGTATTACGGCAGTGAGGGTAGAGGTGAATAAATTGAATAGGAAGTATGAGGAGTTGAGTACTCGTTTTGAGGAGGCGGAACAGAGCCGGATTGCAGAGGCTAAGGCTGTCCAAGTACATAGGGCATTGCAGAATAGCAGATGGGAGCAGCTCATGGCTCGCTTGCCCCCACAAGGCATTGATTGGCAGCAGTTTGTTCTTCCGCAGTCACAGCCGCAAGCATGGCAGTCCCAGCAGTCTCAGGGTGGTGATTGGGATCACCACTTTCACCTTCCGCCTCATTAGTTGGTTGGAGGTACCCCTATACCTTACTTTATTTTGTTGCATTAGGGACAATGCATGCTTTAAGTTTGGGGGTGTGGGGTATTTGACTGTTTGCTTGATTCACCATGTTAGTTAGTATTTATTGCTTTTGTAGGTAGGATTTCAATTTAAAAAAAAAAAATAGAAAAAAAGAAAAAGAAAAAAATAGTTTTAGCTATGTCCTTTTGTGTATATATAGTCATTAACATTCTTGGTGTTTCCCATAATTGCATGTGATATTGTGTGACCGCTAAGGAGGATATTGGGATGTGATAATTTGTATATGCAAGTGTTGGTATATTTGTGATTAATTGTGGTACATTACTTAAGAGTTATGATTGTGTCCTAAATCTCTTAGTGTAATTACTCTTGAAAATAATCTCTTTGTTGATAATTTTGATTCTTTTTTATAAAGTTTATAGTACACCATCATCTTTTAAGTTAGTGAATTTGTTTATCAAATAGCAACGTTAGGCAAATCATAAGATGAGTACTCCTTTGATGTGAATGGAACACCCCCTTGTTGTCTTGAAAAGAAAAGAAAAAAAAACGAAAGAGGGAATGAGAGCAATGGCAATTCAATGTATACTCGGTGAAACCTTCAGACGTGTAGATTAATTGGTTAGGGATTATTCTAGCTTAACCAGATTTCTGGGTATGCAGTAGCGTTATGGAGGAAGAGCTTTACCGCCGTGATGGTCCGTGCCAAGCTCGATACCGAAGTGGCTAACTCTCAAAACCTTTAAATAAATCTCTACCTAGTATTAGGGGCATGGAGTTCGCTGCTACAGTGTTCCCTACTTGAACGGTAGAAGATTTTTAAAATGTGCTTAAAGAATCAAGTTTGGGGGGGTGTAAGTGGTTCATGGGATATTCATGCTTTGTGTTAAAAAAAAAAAGTGTTGTTGTTTGATAAATAAAGCCAATAAAATAAAAGATGGTTGGTGTACTTAGCTTTATAAATATGGATCTTGGTTGTGAGTAAAGAGAGAGATGATAGTATATGAACATACCAAAAGTGTCGAATTGGGCCAAACGAGTAAAGCCCAATCTCAGATAGCGTTGGCACCCACATTCTCAATGAAACTGATCCACCGTAACAAGGCCCAAGGCCCATCTCACACATCGGGCCGACTAAGCCCATGGTCCGACTTACATGTGTCCCGACCTA